>CM077089.1:89269687-89569955 GCA_039513925.1 Platanthera zijinensis
TGTACACAAAACCCATATAGAAGCCTTGTTGGCTAATCCACCTTCTCAAACTTATTGTTTTAAGATGAATGTTGATATTCTAAATGTAGTCTCTAGTACTCATGAATTCACAATGGTTGCGTCAGTGCGCTGGTCTACATATATAATGTAATGATATTATAGGCTATATAAGATTTTCGAGGTGTGTGTTGGAGACTCATGACAGACATGGAAGATATTGGTGTAAGGAAATCGATAATGACACTTGCGTTAGGGATCTAGTGCTTTGAGATGCAGTCCTGTACGGTATAAAGGAGGTATTGATTTGACATTTTATTGGTTCATGGACCATGTACTATGGTAGAGAAGTTGATAGCGGTAGCCTAATGCATCGTGGTTTTATAAATAAGTAGCCTGCAAGATGTCGTACTCACTATTTCCTCGCGGAATACCTTCTTGTAGTTTATGTATTTGAATTTAAATCATAACTAAATCAGCTTAAACAAATGTAGTTATTTTGAAATAGTGTGTGTCACTATTAGTCCGTGTCTTACAAGATAGGAGGTGCTCATACAGTCTAGATTCTATGTACAAATTGTGACAATTGAGAATGTATATATGAGCTTGAAATTATTATGGGTGAAGTATCCATAACTGTACATGATGGGTATGTTTTACTCTCATTCGAAAAATCCTCGTAGCCCCAACCTAAATTTCGGGGACGAAATTGTTTCTTCGTTTATTTGATTTGTAACATCCCAATTAGAGCTAGACCCCTCGAGTGACTTGTGTCATTACATAACGGCCATGGACATGATCTCAAATTATTTTATCAGATTCATAATTATATTACAAGTCCAACAGAGTCATCCGTTCACGATTTCGACGTCATTTTGACAAACTTAAAGTTTAAGTAAATTGTCCGCAAATGCTTCGGAGAGCATAATTTGAGCAATCAAACTTGAAATGTATCATGGCTCATATCGTTACGTATGTATCGGCGAGACGATCGTAACGAGCCCATTCGGGACAGTTTTCGTGTCCTCTAGAGTTTTGTATTGGCACTTGAACATAAAACTTAAATAATAATAATATTAATATTAAATATACTATGTATATAAGTAAAATGTAGGTTAAAAATCACTTACCCGTGCCCTCTTCCTCCCAGTAGCCCCCCGTCGTCTGCGCTCATGTCAGAGTTTCCTTTTCTCTCTCCCTTTCTCTATCTCTCTACATCTACACCATGGCCGAGACCTCCTCCCCTAGCTCCGGTGACACTTTCCTCCAGCAAACTCTTTTTCCAGTCCAGATCTGAACATGGAAAGTTAGATCTCCTCCATTTCTTCCAGATAAGAACCCTTCTCCAACACTGCACATCTCGCAGCAACCCCACTCAGGTAATTTCCTTTTCTGGTGTCGCTCATCACGACAAGCACAACTCTCACAGCATCTCTCTCCACCATTTATGTCTGATTAAGTCATCTCTTGACCTAGCTAGAGGAAAATGGCGCTGAAATCACCGATCCTATTCTGAGCTCCAAGTGTTATCAGTTTTCTTGAATTCATCTGGAAGGTTCATCTGGAACATTATTATTTTGGCACTATTCTGGTTGCAATTTCCATTGGAAGCTTTGGAGATTATCTGGCAGATGGTTTTGAATATCTAGATGATTATTTGGGAGTAATAAACTTGGTGACTTGGAAAGATTCTCATAAGGGAAGGCCGCAGGTGCTTGCAAATCACCTCCTGATCCTATCTATTTTTGAAATAACTCAAAAATAAAGTAGAGTTCAAGGCTTCTGTTGAGGTCCTCAAGGAAAATGAAATTAGACTTTTTTGCTTGGTTTTCCTTCAGTGACAATGATGAATATAGTGTTGTAAATGGTGGTTCATTTGTTGATCGTGCTTCTATCACTATTGCATCTGAAAATGTTGTTTCAACTGGGATAAACTGTTCACCTCCACAGTATATTCATGGATTAGTCTTTTCTTTTTGGAAGAAGAATCCCAAGTTTCCATACAACAATTGGCAAGAAATGATGTCAGTTCGATGAAGCAGTGTTTGTAATGGCTTGACAATAACTTCTTACATCATTCAAATTCGGCACACTCAACGTGATCCGATTCAGCAAGATTCAACAATGGATGGAGCAACGTGCAAATACCGCATACACAACTAATGGGGAACATGCATGGAAACTCTGTGATCTTTCTCCCCTCTCCCTTGGTGATATATCTGTAGTTAATATTCTAGGAGAGACATCGACTCCATAGAGTCTTGATGGTGAGGAGGAGATTTCTTAGGGAAAGCCATGCCTAGGTTATTTTCTAGGCTTTAGTCTTCTTCAACCTCTTCATCATTAAAAGTGAAGATGAGAGAGTGATTCGTGGAGAAGTATGGCTTTGTGAGGGTGAATAAGGGTGTACGAAGTTTCTGGAGAAGTTTTTCGGAGATCGGTGCAAGGAGGAAGATGAACGGATGTCGTTCATCTCACCTTAAGATGCGTGCAGAAATCTGATTTCTGCACGCAACGATCTTCGCCGCCAGTTTTGGAGGAGTTATATTCATATCTGGGTTTTCAACTCAACATAAAAGTCTTAGACCTCGATAATACCTTTCCAACAAGTGGTTGCACGTTTCCAGGCGATAACTGTAGCCACAGGAAAGTCCGTTCGAGTCTGCTGCGATAGGGGGAAAATTATGTCCAGGAAATCTGTATCCCGTACGCAGCAGACTTCGAGTCAAATTTCTGGTGTGATTCGACAAGATATGGGTTTTTGACTCAACATGAAAGTCGTAGCCCTTGTGAATACATTTCCAACGAGGGGTCGAACATTTATAGCGGATTCCTGTAGCTCCTAGAATTCCAGTTTTGGTGGCAGGCTATACAATAGCAATGCTCATGTTAACTCATGGTTAAGTGTACTCTTGTGAAAGTATGATGTGCAATTTATATCCTTTGGCTCCCTTTATCATGATGCTATAATTAAACTTATGAATGTTGTGCTTAACATTGGTATCCTTCTAGGTTAATGGTGATGTGAATCTAGATAGGATGGCTAGTGATCAATGGAGGTTGAGCTTGGTTGTAGAATATAGCTATCATGTGATGAATTGAGGTGATCGACTGAATAGATAGTTGTGATTGTGATGAACTTTATTGGGAGAGTATTTTGTAACCGTGATCCGAGCCTAATGGGTTTTGTTGGTAACCGATGCATAGAGATGTAGTCTCCCTACGGGTAGTATCGAGTGAGTTGTGATGGTGCATGTGGTGTGCGATGACTCGATGTGTCGCGATATTGAGATAATGAATGTGGCAGGTCTACGGGCTTGCTAGTCGTCACACCGATGGGAGCCAATAGTTAGACCTTGGGCGGTAGGGTTAGACACTTGGTGTCCATAACCCGAGGTCTCCTCCACGCCATGAGAACGGTTGGTCTTGCGCCTCGTGCGATTCCGAGGTCCCTTCCGATTCGAAATCAAAGCCCAGGTTGTGCTGTGTTCTTGGTGCACATCTACCCAAGACCCCATCTGAGCCATAGTACGCATGTGAGCTCCGCTGTTGTGTTCTTAGCATTGAGGCATACGGAGGACTAGGACAGGTAGTGTGGATACCACCTAGTCGTGGAGACGCCCGCTCCACTGTCACCGTCTGGCCACGAGGGTTGACGCCTGAGAGGTTAGCTACCTGCTCGAAAAGTGGGAACTTCAAGTCTGTGTCGACATAGCAAATTGCATGTGTGTGAGCATGGGTCAATCATTGCATAACATTCATATCATATCATTCATATCATACACAAGATCCTGATCGTATAGGTTTGTATGGGAACTCTTATACGATGAGTTACTTTTCTGTTAATCCGAACCTTAACTTATAAGTTTGTATGGGCACTCTTATAAGTTAAGTTACTGTTCATGTTGTAGATTACCTGCTGATTTATTATTAGATTTAATAGAACTTCTAGCTTACTTTGTACAGATATTATTCTTACTGGTTCCTTATCACCTGCTTGATTACTCCTGCTTTATATATACAATTGTACTTATTTCCTTTCTCCGCCCGGTGCCGAGGAGTCGCCGGGGGAGCGGATGTGAAGCCACTTATTCTTTATGACTAACGGTTGCTACATCTTCCTTTTTAGGAGGAAACCCCGCAGATAGAGCAACAACAGGTTATGTAGGAGGGAAGTCAGGCTAGGACGATAGAGCCTGATGTGATGGTATCGTCGTTGCCGTCGGTGACTGATGTGAGTGTTTAGAGACTCATGATGTAGCCCGTTTGGGCAAAGTTTTTATATACTGTCATATTTTAAGGACCCTTTGTGTAGCTTCCTACTTTTCTAGACTTTTTACTTTATGTGGATCATGACTTCTATGTTTATTATTTAAATTGATGGGTTGGCAGTATGATATTTAAGACTAGCCGGCAGAATAGGCGTCTTGTGGTACAGGTTAGCCTGTGTGCTGATGCTACCGCAAGACGGCTGTTTTGGGCATAAGACTCCCCTCGGCCGTGTCTTGTGTTCCGGGAGGAGGGGTATTACAAATGGTATCAGATTGCAATGATCCTGAACTAAAGAAGTCATTGATCAATGGAGCCACCCCTGTTTGATTAGTTAGTTTGGGGACAAACTGACTTAGCGGAAGCAGTTGTGTGCCCATGTGGGATTCACATTAAGTATATCCATTAACCCTTAGATATAGTGCCAACCTTACTGGGATAACACCCGTATTTGGCTGACAAAGACACTTTATGTCGTACCCTAGCTTAAAACTGACCTCGTGTATGGTATGTTCAGGCGATAAGATTCACGAGAATGACTAAAATGATAGAGTTTAATGCACATATAATTGTCCAAGTATTACACCAGGTTATCCTCGTATAACTTCTTGTGAAGTTGGGAGCACCTTGAGGAGAAGTAGTACGTATAATCTACTGTTGGAATAGTATGATACTTGTAAGTTTGTTGTTCGTACCCATGTTGTGGTGCTCCCCACTGTAGTTTACGTCAAATAAGACTATGAGTCTAGAAAGTGACCATTTTGGGATCAGGAACATGTCGACCGATAAAAGATTGTTGTAAATGGAAGCATTGAGGAGCTAGAACATGTATAATATAAATATGTCTCAAGGAATGATATAAAGGTGCTTCGATACAAAGATTTATATGGTATGAATGTCAAGTCAAGGACTATATGCCACTTAGGATTGTGCGCTTACATGAGATGAATGTATCGCGTTAGTGGGGGAAGAAACTCAGCACAGGGTGTACTGGGGCTTATCTCTTCGTTTATTGGGCTTGTTATGTACCGACTTGGGTTTTCCTTAGATCTTATTTTGAAAGTGAGATGTCACAAACATATGATATTAAGGTTTTGGTTTATCCAAATATTACGCGAATGATGATGACTATATTTCATCTGTGATTAAGATATTGTGGAATTTGAAGTATGGACTCATAAAAAGACTCATCCGTAGTGTTTTGGCCTAAAAAGAGGTGGCACATGCTTGAGGTGTGGATAGCAGAAACTTACATGTTGAACTCCTCTCTAGATAACTACCCAAAGGACGTGAAACTTGATACATAACATCATATCCATTTTAGGGAGGACTCCAAAATTGTGTGTAATTGTTGGGCAGCACGATTTCCATAAGTTTACTGGGTTTAATTAATAGTTGTTATATGTTGAAATTATCAGAATTTAAAATATGACTTGGTTCGGTGATATAAAATCTCAATAATCTATTATGAAATAAACTTGATATGAATGATCCCTGGTTGAAATTGTAGGGTATTTGGAATTTAATTGATAAATAGTTTATCATGTTGAGAATCATGCCCTTATTTAGAATAATGTTGGAGCACGTGCATCTGGAATATACTATTCACAAAGAGACACTGTGAAGTTTCTCAAATTTTTGAGTTAAATGAGAGAGATAATTACTTAACACACAATTTGAGAAGTGGTCGTGCATTCCTTAATGCATAATGACGCCACTTAAGCAAAATGCGTTTAGGTTGTTTGAAAGTGTTCAAAGAAATTAGGCAAATTCGCTATCAAAAGATCTTAATTTGAGGCAACAATAATGTTTAAAAGATAGTTTACGTATAATTAAGTGTACGAGTTACGTTGTCGCCTCGACAAAACATATTTGATAAATGTCGTATTAGCGCAATCCAACTTAGTAATGCTTATGTTCTCAGTTGGTGAGGTTCATTAAATAAAATTACATAGTTCACAAGAGAAAACTGACGAGAATTCTTAATTCGGTGCATGTTTAAGTAGAATCTAGATTACACCAAAGTAGCACTTGACTCAGGTCCTCATGTTCTTGGAGGATAATGATATGACTTTGGAAGTGAATTCTAATTATTACGTGAATATATGGATACTAATTTCATGTGTACAATGATTTTTGGACTTAAGAGATTTTAGATCCAAAGTGTAATCAATGATGACTTGAATAGCAAGGGACTTGGAGAAATGCCCACCAGATAGGAATCACATGCTTGTGGAGATAATATATTAATGATTATAATTCGGTGATGTTCAATTTTCCGAGGGATAATATAACTTCAAACCAATCTAGTGAAATTGCTATATGAAGGTTTAATGACCATTACCTTCATAAATAATTTTAACTTCTCGCACACACCCTCAACAAATCTGAGTTTGTTGACCTTCATTTGATCTCGGGTTGATTTCTCTTGTTGTGTTGGAAAACCTCGAAGTCAGACAATTTATTGACAAGATATAATCACTATAATCAACAATTTGATTTGCTCACCAAAAAGCTCTCATGTGTTGTTAGTGCACTGACAACACAACGAGCACATGTGTGATATTGATCTCTGGTGGTTATGTTAGAATGTTGGTTCATTTAGGTTACCTTTCTCTTATGTCGAACACACACTTATGAGAAATTATCATAATCAGTTAACTCGATTAACTGTTTTAAACACCTTAACTTTTAAACTGAGGGTGTAGTTGAATAAAAACTTAAATCCATTTCTTTATAGTGTTGTAGTGCCTCTCAGTAATCAATGATTGATTTGATGACCGCTCGACAAATTTTGGGGGACGCCTTGAGATTTGTTAAGTTGGAGTTGTATTGATTATTGATCAAGAAGGTGTGCTTACAAAATCATAAAATTAACGATAAATGGTTCAAATCGAAACACTCTTGATGCTAAGGTTTTGCTGCGTGGCGTGTTTCGTTTACAAACTCTTGCAATTATATCATAAATATGATGATAAACTTTCGGACCATGTGAAATCACGAGATGTATATTGAACTTTGTAAGGTGTGAATAAGTGATGAGTAGATTTTACTCAAGATTCTTTATATGTACACAAAACCCATATAGAAGCCTTGTTGGCTAATCCACCTTCTCAGACTTATTGTTTTAAGATGAATGTTGATATTCTAAATGTAGTCTCTAGTACTCATGAATTCACAATGGTTGCGTCAGTGCGCTGGTCTACATATATAATGTAATGATATTATAAGCTATATAAGATTATCGAGGTGTGTGTTGGAGACTGATGACAGACATGGAAGATATTGGTGCAAGGAAATCGATAATGACACTTGCGTTAGGGATCTAGTGCTTTGAGATCAAGTCCTGTACGGTATAAAGGAGTTGTTGATTTGACATTTTGTTGGTTCATGTGACATGTACTATAGTAGAGAAGTTGATCGTGGTAGCCTAATGCATCGTGGTTTTATAAATAAGTCTCCTGCATGATGTCGTACTCACTATGTCCTCGCGGAATACCTTCTTGTAGTTTATGTAATTGAATTTAAATCATAACTGAATCAGATTAAAAAATGTAGTTATTCTGAAATAGTGTGTGTCACTATTAGTCCGTGTATTACAAGATCGGAGGTGCTCATACAGTCTAGATTCTATGTACAAATTGTGACGATTGAGAATGTATATATGAGCTTGAAATTATTATGGGTGAAGTATCCATAACTGTACATGATGGGTATGTTTTACTCTCATCCGAAAAATCCTCGTAGCCCCAACCTAAATTTCGGGGACGAAATTGTATCTTCGTTTATTGGATTTGTAACATCCCAATTTGAGCTAGACCCCCCGAGTGACTTGTGTCATTACATAATGGCCTTAGACATGATCTCAAATTGTTTTATCAGATTCATAATGATATTACAAGTCCAACAGAGTCATCAGTTCACGATTTCGACGTCATTTGGACAAACTTAAGTTTAAGTAAATTGTCCGCAAATGCTTCGGAGAGCATAATTTGAGCAATCAAACTTGAAATGTATCATGGCTCATATCGTTACGTGTGTATCGGCAAGACGATCGTAACGAGCCCATTCGGGACAGTTTTCGTGTCCTCTAGAGTTTTGTATTGGCACTTGAACATAAAACTTAAATAATAAAAATATTAATATTAATATTAAATATACTATGTATATAAGTAAAATTTAGGTTAAAAATCACTTACTCGTGCCCTCTTCCTCCCAGTAGCTCCCCGCCGTCTACGCTCATGGCAGAGTTTCCTTTTCTCTCCCCCTTTCTCTATCTCTCTACAGCTACTCCATGCCCGAGACCTCCTCCCCTCGCTCCGGTGACACTTTCCTCCGGAAAACTCTTTTTCCAGTCCAGATCTGAACATGGAAAGTTAGATCTCCTCCATTTCTTCAAGATCAGAACCCTTCTCCAACGCTGCACATCTCGCAGCAACCCCACTCCAGTAATTTCCTTCTCTGGTGTCGCTCGTCACGACAAGCACAACTCTGATAGCATCTCTCTCCACAATGTATGTCTTATTAAATCATCTCTTGACCTAGCTAGAGGCAAATGGCGCTGATATCACCGATCCTATTCTGAGCTCCAAGTGTTGTCAGTTTTCCCGAATTCATCTGGGATGTTCATCTTACGCCACGCACCACTTGGCATAGCGAAACCTTTGGTGGCAGATCAAGTAGCGGTAGTGCTCGAGTGTAGAGGAGAGAAACTGGGAAATAGCTAAAGTGGGTGATGAGCTTTAACCCACCATTGTTTTTGGGAACTGAGACCCCAACACAAGCTGAGGACTGGCTTTCCAGAGTTAAGAGAGTCATGTTTTCAATAGAGCTTGAGGAGTGGTAGAAGGTTACGATAGACACATTTCTTCTTGATAGTGAATCAAGGTTATGCTGGGAGGAGTTATAGCTACATCATTTCACTAGGATATAACTTACTGATATATCGATGGAGGAGTTCTCAAGACTATTTCTGGCACGGTTGATCCCGTCATCTAAGAAAATAGCTATGGAGAATCAGTTCCAGAGACTGACTCAGGGTGACAGTAGCGTGGAGGACTACCTTCATTAGTTCGGGATATTCGGGCGTTATGCTGGCTCCACCTTTACTGATGTGGAGCGTAAGACCAACCAGTTCTAGGAAGGGCTGCGCGATGATCTGAGGTTGCTACTCTCAAGTCCTATGATGCAGGGCTTTCTATTCTTGGTCAATACAACCCGATATCTGGAGAAGGATCTGAAGAGTGTTTAAGGTAAGAAGGACTTGGCGGTGAAGAGGTCATACATTAATGTTCCAAGTTCGTCAAAGTCTGGGCATCGAAAGTGGTTTAAGAAGCCCAAAACTTCTTGACCGACTACTTCATCGATTACTACTAGAGCACCGTTTGGGCAAGATGGCCGAATTTAGTGTTATAATTGTGGGAAACAAGGTCACATAGCCGCAACTATTGGAGTCGAAAATCGTAGAAGAAGGCAGGGGCATCGTATGCGGATAAAGGGAAGATGGTGGAGTCAACTGCATCTGATCAAGCTCCAACCCAACCAAGAGTCTACAACCTTGGCCAGCAAGAGGCCGTCAAGTAGTCGATGTAGTGATAGGTATGTGTTAGATTTTTGTCATAATACTTTGAATACATTCGACTTATGCTTTGGTCGTAGGACTGTCGTGTTATAAGCTTTGTCATGGTTATGGACTATCTAGCTTGATCACTATTTGATATAGGAGCTTCACACTCATTCCTATTCGAGGACTTCATATCACGTATCGAAGTGCGCTCTTCTATGGCTAAGTATGGATTGGATGTGCTGCTACCTAATGGGTGTTCGATGCGCGCATATAGAGTCTGTCGCGTTAAAGTACTGATCGGAAGTCAATCTTTTGGCTTGGAAGCATCTCTAATGTCGATGGTTGAGTTTGACGTGATCTTTGGTATGGATTGGCTCTCGGAGCAATGTGAATTCATTGATTGTAGTTTGAAGACTGTCAAACTAGGTTTGAATAAAAGCCAAGAAACTACTTTCTCTTATCTGAAGGGATTAAGAAAGATGTTGATGTCTGCTCTCCAAGTAGTTAAAGCAGTTCATAAGGGTGATGTGCTATTCTTCACTCTTTTAGAGGCTAAGAAACCCAAGCCTGGATTGGCTAGTATTCTTGAGGTGTCGGAGTTTGCCGACATTTTTCCCGAAAATCTCACTGGAGCCCAACCTCTGAGAGAGATTGAGTTCACCATTGAGTTAGTGCCAGGTGCCAAACCTATGGTGTTGTCTCCTTACCCCTTAGAAACAAGAGAGATGGCATAATTGAAGGCATAGCTTAAGGAGCTGATATAGCATGGGTTTATGCATCCAAGTTAATCACCTTGGAGCGCCCCGGTCCTCTTTGTGAAGAAGAAGGACGGAAGTCTACGACTGTGTATTGATTATTGTGAATTAAATAAACTAACAAAGAAGAACAAGTTCCCAATTCCGAGGATAAATTATTTGTTCGACCATTTAGTTGGGTTGACTGTGTATTCGAAGCTAGACCTAAAATCTTGATATTGTCAGTTAAGAATCATGGAAAGTGATATTCCTATGACGACATTCAGCACATGATATGGGCATTATGTGTTCACTATCATGCCTTTCAATCTTACTAATGGACCATCCGTGTTTATGGATTTAATGAACAGGACGTTCAAGGAGTATTTGGATCGATTCGTGATAGTGTTCATTGATTATATCCTGGTGTACTCCCAAAGAGAGTATACACATTTAGAGCACTTACATATTATTCTAGATACCTTGAGGAGTAATCAGTTCTATGCCAAGTTCTCCATGTGTGAGTTTTGGCTATCTTCGGTGGAATTCCTAGGTCATATTGTTAGTGGTGAGGGTATCTCGGTGGATCCGGCAAAGGTTGCTGCAATCCGAGAGTTGCCTGTGTTGCCTTCTATGGTAGAGGTCCGGAGTTTTCCGGGGCTTGCTGGCTATTACAGGCATTTCGTAGAGAACTTCTCGCGGATAGAATTTGAATGTGAGGGATAGATCTTATGATTACTCTAGAGTTTGTATATATATAAATATATAAAGGAAACATTCAGCACAAAAATAGAAAGCAAAAGAAAAACACAGACAACACAAGGATTTTATATTGGTTCGATGAGTCCATATTTTATTCTTAATTCCGGACTCATCTGGGCTCATTTGCATGTCTTTGCACTACCATTAGCGACATTAGCACTCCTTTTGGTTCGCTATGACATTCCACGTCTTGTGCACTTTTTAGCTTATTTTTGTGCGTGTGTGCATTTATCTTTTGCTATGCATTTTATTAATGTCTGTAACTGCCATGTTCGACAACCCGTCTAGTTTTGCTGCAGGTTCGGGGATTGTGTGGGCGTCCGGGATAGGGATTTCACCATTTTTTCGCAAAGGAGTCAATGGTCGTGCGTTTTTCCCACGCACGACCTTCGACCTCTTTGGCGCACGATCATCGGTCGTGCGCAGTCTGGCTTCTCTTGTGAAAGTTCTGCCCCGCTATATCGCACGGTCACCAACTATACCTCGCACGACCACTGCTCGTGTGTTGCCGATCATGCGCAGTCATGCCTTCTTTTGTGCAAGTTCTGCCGCCATATCGCACGATCACGGGCCATAGCGCACACGACCACTGGTCGTGCGCCTGTGATCGTGCGCAGTGTTTAATTCTGTTTTCTATAAATAGTGCAGGTGTCGCCCTAATTAAAAAACCCCCGATTTCTTCCGCCATTTTTCGTCCCCGACGAAGGGTTCCCCCATTTCCCTTCATCCTCCACCTTAGGGAGGGGCTCCGGGCAAGCTTTCACCGCCAATTCAAAGTCGGAGCATCCCCTCGGCCTCCTCCATCATCTCTCGGGCTCTATTTCAAGTTTTTGCGCCATATCCACCAGACAAGGGGAAGCTTGTAACTTTCTTCTGCTATCGTGACACGAAGAAGATGGGCCATTGGAAGGTGGTGATAGCCCTTCTCTACCCCGGATGCAGTTGAGGACCGAGCTTGGACGCGGATTGATAACCCGACAATTCCAACCGTGAATCCTCAGCAAGACCTCGGATACGGTCGATCTCTTGTCTTGTTCTTCCTTTGTTGTTGTTTATGTGTTGTTGTAAACTTCATTTATAGATGATGTACGCTTAATTGTATGTTTATATGAAATCATGTGTATGTTATTTGTATTTTCGTTATATATTGCTTGAGGTGCGCCTTGCTCAATCCACCTCCTTCCACCCATACCAAACTAGTAATTGATAGTGGCGTGCGTTGTGAAGAGGTGCTCTCGACCCTCATTCTGCAAGCCTACTAGCCCATCCGCCTAGTGATTCGGTGCATAGCGGCCCGACTAGCCTTCCATCCCGCCTGGCGAAGCATCGCATAGCGGCGTTGCATAGGAGTAGTTGTTAGAGTTTTATTTTCTTTTTCCGCAACAATCAACACGCCCATCGTTACCGCCGACCTAAGGACTTCAATCTCAAGTCCTCCTCCAAATTTACTCCACCTTACTGTGTTCCTTGTGAGATCGATACTTGGGAAAACTCGCCCATTTTATATTTCTTGTGCGACTGGTTCACTACCGTGATCTTTAGCATCATGGTTCCCCTAAACTTGGGTACATCCACTCTACCACCCTGGTAGGAATCCACTATAGGTTGTTGATCAGGTGCCCTGCCACCATCGGTTTTTGCTCAGGTGCCCTTTCACCATAAGATCTATTTTCAAGTGAGATCTAGCAAGCCTTTGAGCTTTTGACCAGGTGCCCAAAAACCAAACTAAGCCTTTTGATCAAGAGACTTAACAACCAAAGACTAACTTTTGAAGGGAGTTAAAACCCTATACACAGTTGATGTAGTGGGCCCAGAGCCGACCCGCTCTAATAGGCCCTTGTTGGCCCAACCCATAGGAACACGAGATGGCACCCACTACCGAGCTGTATCCCAAGCACCCCACCCATGACCGCACCTATTCTCAGCGCGACGGGATGTTGAGGCGAGGTCTCGAACCTAGCCCCCTTGATAAAGAGCTTTCCTAACAGCTCACATCACCAACTGAGTTGTAGGTGCGGTCATGGGTGGGGTGCTTGGGATGTAGCCCGACAGTGGGTTCCATCTCGTGTTCCTATGGGTTGGGCCGTCAAGGGCCTATCAGAGCGGGCCGACTTTGGGCCCACCGCATCAAAAAAGTGCAGCTCAGTTGGTGATGACAGCTGTTAGGAAAGCTCTTTATCAAGGGGGCTGGGTTTGAGACCTTGCCTCAACATCCCGCCGCGCTGAGAATAGGTGTGGTCATGGGTGGGGTGCTTGGGCTGCAGCCCGACAGTGGGTGCCATCTCATGTTCCTATGGGTTGGGCTGTAAGGGCCTATCAGAGCAGGCCGACTCTGGGCCCACTGCATCAAAAAAGTGAAGCTCTGTTGGTGATGAGATCTGTTAGGAAAGCTCTTTATAAAGGGGGCTGTGTTCGAGACCTCGCCTCAACATCCCACCGTCCTGAGAGTAGGTGCGGTCATGGGTGGGGTGCTTGGGCTGCAGCCCGGCAGTGGGTGCCATCTCGTGTTCCTATGGGTTGGGCCATCAAGGGCCTATTAGAGCGGGCCGGCTCTGGGCCCACTACATCAATAGTGGGTATGGAAAAATAAAAATATATTGTCTTCTCTTTCTCAAAGTTCTTAGAAGACTTGTGGATTTCTTGGTGTTGTCAAAGCTCCCCCTGAGTGTATGAATCTGATCAGGAGAGGAAGCTTTGTTTAAGGATGTAGGCCATCAGAAAGATGTTTTTCTTCAAGCTTTTAGTCTGATTGTGATTGTTTTTCTCTTGAATGCCTGGAGCAGATGATGAAGAAGATTCTCTGTAAAACTGAATGTGTTGATCTATATCTATAACAGTGTCAATCTGTAACCCTGGAATCTGTCATAACTTGGTAATCTACTTTGAAGCAGAAACCTTCGGATAATATATATCAAAAAAGCCTGATGGGGATTCAAACCTTTGAATTCATTTCATCTCAAACGGCTGAAGCATTCTGCGAGAATGGTAGCTGTCTTGGGAATCAAATAACATTAAACTCTCGGATTTAACCATATTTAATGCTGCCTTAGAATGGCAATATTCATTAAGAATATTTAGCATTAAGTATCTGAGTTTAATTTGTTGTATTTAATCCTTGAATTTCTTTTGTCTTTAGTAACTACAACTGCCTAAAGAAATCATCGATCATAGCAATCATTTCGTCAACCTGAGCTCGGAGTTCGTTGATCTGGGCTTGGATTTCATCGAGCTGAGTTTCTGACTTGAGATCAATATTCGTTGATCGGAGATCAGAGTTTGTCGAGCTCAACTCAGAGAAGGGCTTCTGAGTTCGTCGATCTGAGATCTTTGGTCGTCGAGCTGAGTTCGACTATCCTCGAACTAAATTTCCTGAACTTGAAATCTGAATTTCTCTGGAATTCTTCTAAAGGAATGGCCCTGTAAATAATCTTAAGACCCTTGACTATATATATTGGGTCAACCTAGGCATCCTAATAGTGATCCTTGCCCAAATCAGAACTAGGGTTCCAATAATCTCCCCATATTTGGGTGAGGATACAATTCACACAATAAAATACAAATCATAAAAATTTTGACTGAATTATAAATTTTCAATAGATATACAAAGGTGCTTTTAGGAAAATAACAACAATATTTAAACTAAAACTAAGAGTTTTTATTAGGAGCAGCGAAAGAAGAATCTGAAACTAATTTGATCTGCAGCTTCCTTATGGCTCATCTAAAATTTGAAAGTCTATAATCTTTTGGAATGAGTCTGCAGAAACATTCGCTTTTGGAGACTATTAAATACCACTGTTCCTCTATGGTAAGATAGTTCTTTTCCTAAAAAGAATGGTTATGTGTTCTTGATCCAGGTTATCTTGGGTCCTATTTTTCTTTCATAATCATAATTTGAAATAAAATAACACTCAGGTTTATGTTTATAACCTAAAGGATGATATCTAATAGGAGGGACTATCCACTGAGTAAAAGGGTTTACAGTTTTTTGTCTTTAATTATAATTTTGAAAGAAATTTAATTTTCTGTTTTGAAAAATTGAGTTCGACGAATCATATTGATTTCATCGATCTGAGTTCGGCGAATGGAAATGGGTTCGTCGAGCTCCATTCACAAAATGTTAGTAGTTGTTTTCTGTGTTCCACATTTGTCATCTCGATTTGACGAATCATATGGATTTCGTCGAGTATAGTTTCTTTGATAACTTTACTGAAATCTAGCATTCATAGTTCATTGATCGGAGTTCGATGAATGATGCTGATTTCGTTGATCTCGGTTCGACGAAATATTTTGAACATAATTTTTCTGAAAATTCTTAATTGGTTTTGGTTTAATATTATGTAAAACTTCAGTTACCTATCTAAATCTTCTAACTTTTCTTTCCCTTTAACTGATTTTAAAGAAACTATCTGTTCAAGAGCATTTTTTAAATCTTCTTTAAGTTTTATGTTTTAGAAGATAGATTATTTTGTTAAGTTAATTTCTCTCTGAGAAGTTTTATTTCGTTCTCAGATTGAATCAAATCTTCACATAATAATTTAAAATCTATTTTAAATTGTTCTGAAGTGAAATCATAAGAAGAGATTACCTGGTCTTCTTCAGACTCAGATTTTGAATCAGAATTGCTGCAGGATTCTTTTTTTAACATCAGAAAGAATTCTCTTGCTCTTGATTCTTCTTGATCTACAGTTATACAGGATGAAGTTCCTTGATTCACTCCATGTATCAACAACCATTGCTGTGAGGGAGTCCCAAAAATCCTTTGTTGAAGAGCATTCAGCAACTTCCTTAAAAATATCATCAGACATTGATTGGGCTAGAATGTCATAGCCTTAGCATCCGCAATCTTCAGCCTTTTCTTGGCTTATATCCATTCGGGTCATGGTATGGTACTGATATTTTCTAACGCCTGAGGTAAATGTGGACTGACAAAATGGAGTTTAAAATTTCTTCATCAATAGAGTTCATGAAAGCCTAATCCTTGTCTTCCATAATGCAAACTTATTTAGATTACACATTGGAGGTCTAGTTCTTGCAAATTCCATATTCTGTGCCATGATATGAAAGACAAAACTAGAGTAACTAAGATCTATCAAGGATCCTTTGGTTCAGGTGTTACCCTGTGAAACTAAAGAACCAACCTTTGATACCAATTGAAAGTGAGTGATAGATCTTATGATTACTCTAGAGTTTGTATATATATAAATATATAAAGGAAACATTCAGCACAAAAATAGATAGCAAAATCAAAACACAGATGCCACAAGGATTTTATAGTGGTTCCCCTAAACCTGGGTACATCCACTCTTCTACCACCCTGGTAGTAATCCACTACAGGTTTTTGATCAGGTGCCCGACCACCATAGGTTTTTGCTCAGGTGCCCTATCACCACAAGATCTATTTTCAAGGGAGATATAGTAACCTTTTAAGCTTTTGACCAGGTGCCTAAAAACCAAACTAATTCTTTTGATCAGGAGACTTATCAATCAAAGACTAATATTTGAAGGGAGTTAAAACCTTGTACATAGTGGGAATGGAAAAAGAAAAAGATATTGTCTTCTCTTTCTCAAAGTTCTGAGAAAACTTATGGATTTCTTGATGTTGTCAAGCTCCCCCTGAGTGCATGAATCTGATCAGGTGAGGAAGATTTGCATCAGGGTGTAGGCCTTTAGAAAGAAGTTGCTCTTCAAGCTTTTAGACTGATTGTGATTGTTTGTCTCTTGAAAGCCTGGAGCAGATAATGAAGCAGATGATAAGCATATTCTCTATAAAACAGAATGTGTTGATCTATATTTGTAACAATCTCAATCTATAACCTTCGAATCTGTCCTAACTTGGTAATCTACTTTAAAGCAGAAACCTTCTGATAATATATATCAAAAAAGCTCGAGGGGGATTCAAACGTTTGAATTCATTTCATTTGAAACAGCTGAAGCATTCCCCGAGAATGGTAGCTGCCTTCGGAATCAAATAACATTAAACTCTCTAATTTAATCTATATTTAATGCTGCCTTAGAATGGCTATATTCATTAAGAATATTTAGCATTAAGTATCTGAGTTTAATTTGCTGTAATTAATCCTTAAATTTATTCTATCTTTAGCAACTACAACTACCTAAAGAAATTGTCGATTGTAGCAATCATTTCATCGACCTGAGCGTAGAGTTCGTCGATCTGGGCTTGGATTTTGTCGAGCTGAGTTTCTGACTTGAGATCAGTGTTTATTGATCGGAGATCAGAGTTCGTCAAGCTCAACTCAGAGAAGGGTTTCTGAGTTCATCGATCTGAGATCGACGATCGTCGAGCTGAATTCCACTATCGTCGAGCTAAATTCGACTATCGTCGAACTAAATTTCCTGAACTTGAAATCTTAATTTCTCTGGAATTCTTCTGAAGGAATGGCCCTGGAAATAATTCTAAGACCCTTGACTATACATATTAGGTCAACCTAGGCATCCTAATAGTAATCCTTGCCCAAATCAAAACTAGGGTTCCAACAACTTTACACCCCATACGACCCTGACAAGGAAGGGTCAGAAGTTTCTTTAGTCGCCAGCGTGTGCGCAAGCTTTTGAAGAACTAAAAAGTTGCCTGATCACAATGCCTATTCTATGCTCACCATGTGGAACAAAAAGCTACGAGATGTACAATAATGCTTCGGGCAGCGGCTTAGACTGGATTTTATTGCAACATATGAAAGTAATAGATTATGGTTCGCGCTAGTTGAAGGTGCATGAGAGAATTTATCCAGCCCATGACTTGAAGTTTGCGGTCATGATATTCGCGTTGAAGCTCTAGAGGCACAACTTTTATGACATGGAGGTTGACATTTATACGGATCATAAGAGCTTGAAGTATATGTTGTATCAAAAGTACCTAAATATGCATTAGCGAAGGTGGATAGACTTCCTCTGATACACACCTTCAAGATACATTATGACTCTGGAAAAGGTAATGCGGTTGCGGATGCATTAAGTCAGAGGGCTCCCACACAGGCCAATTAGTTACTGATGCATGACAAACTTCTCGTTCGAGATTTGGAGGCCTTAGAGATCACTTGTGATGATATGAGGTCTAGTGCTGAAGAATGCTTGAATTGTGTAGAGGTACAATACCACCTTGTGCACTGGATTCAGCAGGCTTTAGAGTTGGATGACAGTATGAAATGCTACATGGCTGAGTCCTTGGAAGGGTCACATGCCCATTTTAAGGTTGCTAATGGGCTATTGTGGAAAGACTATCATTTGTGTGTCTCAAAGGTGGGAAAAATACGGGAAGAATTACTGTACGAGGTTCATTATACTAATTACTCGATTCACCCAGGGAGCATGAAAATTTATAAAGACATCAAAAAGTTCTTCTGGAGGACAGGACTTAAGAAGGACTTAGCACTATTTGTAGCAAATTGTCAGACTTGCGCCCTGGTCAAGGCCGAATGTCAGAAGCTCAGGGGATTCTTGAATTCTTTGCCTATACCAGAATGGAAGTTCGATGATATATCCATGGATTTCATGCATGGTTTTCCCATATCACAGAAGGGAAACTAAGTCATTTGTTTGATCGTTGATCGTTTGATGAAAGTGTCTTCATTCCGAACAGGAAGGACGACTCGTGGAGAAACTGGCAAATTTTTATGTGGATAATATTGTAAGACTTAACGGTGTGCCCCATAGTATCGTGAGTGAATGAGATAGGCCCTTCACGTCTAATGACTACAGGCTGGTACATCAATTGTTGGGTACCACCAAACTAAAATTCAGCACGGCCTTTCATCCGCAGACTGATGGTCAGACCGATAGGGAAATCAGGACGATGGAGCACATGCTTCCTATGTGCATCCAAGATTTGGGGAAAAGTTGGAGTATCACTTGTATATGATCGAGTTTGCTTACAACAACAGCTACAAGTCAAGAATTTAGATGGCGCCCTTTGAGGCCCTATATGGTAGAAAGAATCGCACTCCGTTATCATGGTCTGAGACGGGTGAGTCAAAGGTGTTACATCACTCAAACAATTAGACCCCTACGAGTGGTTTTTTCATGACTAGGTCAAGACAAAACCCTAGGAAGTCCAAAAAAACCAATTGAACCAAGGCATGAAAGTGGTAATCACCTTGGTCTACAAATAGCCCAATTCTAGCACCATTCATAGGGTATGACTTTAGGGCTTCAACTTGACTTCAGGACAACAACACAACACCCCTAACCCTTTAGGAGATCCATATGGTCACTAAGGACCCATTGGGGTCAACCAAAGCCGTCAAGTTGATCTAAGTCAACTGTAACCTTAAATTGGTCAAACTAACCTATATAGGGTCAATTTACTTTCCGGTAGCCATAATAACCCAACCCAAGCCTTCCTTGATTTTATGGGAGGCCAATGGGTCACCAAGGACCCATTTGGCTCAACCCAAAAGGTCAAATTGACCAAAGTAAACTCAACCCTAGATTAGGGCAAATTAACTCAAGTTGACCCAACCAAGCCCAACTCACTTGGGTTAAGCCCAAGTTTAGTGGTCCACTAGCTTTAGGAGGCTTATATTTACTTAAATTGCCATTGAAATTTTGGAGGGGGTGACTAGGAGAGAGAAAGTCAAGTTTCTTCTTTAATGGAGGAGAGAGAAAGTGAGGTGTAAAGGTTAGTCATGGCCAAGGGAGGCCAAGGACCTCAACATTTGCTGGATTCATCTCCTTGGTTGATTCAGAGGAGATCAAAGGTCTTCCCCGGCCATAACAGTGGCCAGGAGAAGAGAATTTCTGTTGGCCAAAAGTCTCAAAATGGCCATTAATGGTGCCATTGAAGTATGACCTCTCCTCTCCCCAATCTGATGCTTTAAAAAGCTTCTCTGGGTCGAGAGCAGCCTGTTACCCTCCTTTCGTGAAGAAATCGAAGGCTCTGGATAGGAGGAGGAAGAGCACCGAGTAGCGCCACTACCGTCAATGGCAACCCAATGATTAGCTAGGCTCCAGCCTTCCAAGAAGGTCCTGTCTCTCTCTCTTTCTCCAGTGGATAGATCCAATTCCGCTGGTCGCAAGATTCGGGTCCAATTGGCCCCAGATCAAGCTGGTCGAGAGCTTAAATTTAAAGCTTCTTCCCCAACACATATTTCAATTTTCCGACCACCTCCGACCGGCCAACCACCGCGAATCACCGGCCACCACCTCAACGAAGGTGGTGGTGGCAATTGCCGGCCGAGAGGAGGCGCGGATGGCCGGGAATTGACCAACAAAAATAGCCCAAGATAGGTTAATCTAGATTGTTGGCGCGCTGGGGATGATGATAGGATGTCATCAATTTTATGCTTTAAGATTCGTGCGGCCGTTTATATTAATTCATTTTAATTTATTATTATGTGTTATATTATGCAGTGGCTAGATTAAATTATTAAAAATACGTAGGTTAATAATCAGGAAAAGTGTTTTAAATAAAAGTTGTAGCTTCTTGAGTCTAGTTTAATTTAAAATTAGTCTTAACCAATTTTGGTCGATGATCTAACCACAGCACACCAAATGGTGCAAGCTATACCTAGGGTTAACCTGGCACAAATTTGTAAGCCCCCACTAAACTATTCATCCAAAAGCCTTGAAATTTGGATCATAGGCAAGTCTCATTTAAACCCAGACATATCCAAAAATGGGAATTTTTGGAATGCATTTTTATATAGTTTTAGAAATCATTTAATAAATCATGTATGATTTAATTAAGGGGTCTAATGACCTCAATACCAACACATATTTTGGTGGGTGACAACTAGAGTCATTTCATGACTCAGGTAAAAATACCAGCTCATTTGGGGTTGGTTTGAGTAGGTATTAGAGTAACCAAAACTTGGTCCCTTAGGGGTAAATTAGGGCAAGAGTAAAATTGGTGGGTTGAGTGGCCAATCCTTATCCAAAAGGGTTGAAACTTTGGCCACTGCCTTAAAGTCCTATAAAGCTCCCACTCGAGAGATTTTAAGTAGTTTGGGGTGGAGATGCCCAAAGAACCTAGTATAGGCCTAGGGTCAAAGTTTGGGGCCTAGTGAAGGACATGGGGCTATATGTCCGTGGATAGTCTTAGAACTTGGTGAGTTTCTAGGGTAAAAATAGGCTCTATAAGAGTGGTTGTAGGATATTTAGGAACATATACCCTCTTGGAAATAGATATGGATAGTTTAGGGCACTTTGGTCCAATACTTAATTACATGCTCAAATGAATTTGGATACTCATGAAATATAGGCAGTGAGCTTGATCAAATGATATTGTTCCCAAGAAATTTTATTATGAATATTGGATTAGTAATCATGGTACTTCATTCATAAACCCTAATTTTGATTTACTTATAAGATAATTGTTTTAGGGTTATTCTCTTGATGGAAAATAATGAAACTTTGTTTGGGAACTTTTTAGGAGACAATACTACTCTGTGGATTTTTATACAAATATTAGCAGATTTTCATATAAGTTCCTTCATAAGTTTCCATTTGTTGAATATTTTAATATAATTCATTTATAGACCAAATGGTGTTGGAAAATTATAATTCTTGGTCAGTAGCCTATAATGGTCATAATTATCATCTAGTAATTTTCTCAAAATTTTGTAAAGGTTGATTCTAATTTTCCCCTATTTATATTAATATTGTAGTTATTTATTTCATAATATGTTGATGGTCAAACCCATCTTGGAAAATTGGGATTTTTTGTATTTACTGTTATTTTGATGTTATTAATTTATCATAATTTTTTAAGGTCATTCCTAGTCAGAAAAGTGCACTTGGTGTTCAAGGGCTCATGAGTTCTGATTTTGTAGAAATTAAAATAAATATAAAATGAAATAGTAAAATTATAATTTTCTTGATTTGTCTGTAAAATATCATGTTAGACACCCAATAATTATATTAAAAGATTTGGATGAATATTTGAAGGGGTCACCATTCGTACACTTCATGTAGGTTAATTGGTCTGCACATAGTTGAAATTGTAAAAGCAGGGAAGTATGTGAAACTTATTATGGGAAAAAGGATAGTTGGTGTACTTGTTCTGGATGGGATAAATATGGTAACCAAATGAAGGTAGATTGTGAAAGACTGATTGTATTAGTGTAGAGTTGTGCTCGGGATCGACGGTTGATCGTCTTTCCTCGGGGAGAACGAGTCTAAAGTGATTAAGGCTTAATCAAGAGTAATGATAAGAGAATGAGACATGGGTAGTTACCAATAATATTAAGGGCCTCGAGAAAGGGAATGATGGGCCTTAACCATCATAGTTCCTATTGCCCTCGAGAGCTCTTCACTGGGTAGGCCATGGGCAGTCCATGGTTAATCTAAATTGTAAGAATAAAAATGATTAAATAGCAACTAGTAATGTTCTAAAAACTCGCCTTCACTAACCTCGATGTCATGGAAGGTTATTATAGTTTAGTCACCCAAGCGGTAGGCTCGGTGGTTGAGAAATGTCCATGTTTGACTAGTGAGTCGAGGGATCAGAAGGAAATTAGTAATGGACAGGTTAGTCCGGGGAGCTGATGGCTAGGGAATTTTACGGTATGTCATAGTTGCATGTGAATATAGGGTTTTATATTGGACGTCATTCATACTGACGTCAATATGGACTCGGCGAGTGTGGATTTTCACCTGGCCAAGGAAAGACTGGTGGATTATGCAGTAAGAGTACGCAGGAGCTTCGCATTATGTCCTTTGCATTGAGGCATACAATGGTCTAGGTTAGGTAGTGTAAATGTTCGACTAGTGGTGGGGTGGCCCAACCCACTACCTTCGTTTACTACTACGTGAGGTACCAGAGAGTTTAGCTAACTATATATGGGGGGAACTAAAGGTCTGTCTGCATATAGTCGCGTGCGTGCATTGCATTCGTATGATCACAGAATTAAACCAATATAACATAGCATTATATGACATATTATATTTAAACCCCTACCTATAATTGTATAAATTGGTATGAGACTTTTTATACAATAGGCTTTGCATAATGATGCCTTGGTTTATAAGTATGTACAGGCATTCTTATAAATCAAGGTTACTTTACTTACTTTATCTATGGTAGATGATAGTTGTATCTATTCACTTATATTATACTGCTTACTTGGTTATCCCGTACTTACATCTTTTTACTTCACCACTACTACTTTACCACTTCCTTGTTTAGAGCTTTTACACATACTCCTGCTAGGTTAGTCTTCACCTACCATATTTTTACTCTCCACCTTCAAAAGCTTTCCTTTCATTCCTCCAGCATGATGTCTAGGAGCCACTGGGGTAGGGGTGGGGGACTTAAGGCATAGTCTTTTTAACTAATGGTCGGTTGGACAAAACACTACAGGGGCCCCAGATGGGGGACATGGAGCAGTAGTAGATGATGCAGCACCAACGGAGTATGATGCATATGGAGGTGGGCCAGTCTAGCACAGGAGCACCAGCCTCTAGCTCCATGAGTGTTTAGTTATACTTAGCTTGCATGAGAGAGTTGTAGTGAGGTCATGATTTACCGGGCATGATCCCGCTTATATTTCTATTTCTACATTTCCATTGGGTTTAAGTACTACTATATTTGTGGACTTGCTTTGATTCATGCTCATATATATATATATATATATATATATATATATATATATATATATATATATATATATATATATATATATATATGTTGTGATTTTTGTGGACTTGATTATATTTGTCTTAATTGCTATTTATACCTCTATGGTGATCAATAATGCCGGCAGGATCAACATTTTGTAGTGATAACCTCCCTGAGTGTTGGCGTCACCACAAAACGGTGATTCTGGGCGAAAGACCCGGAAGCGTAGCAAAAAAAATTTTGGTCTTTCAAAATGAAATCAGAGATAACCTCTATCCGACGAGAAGAAGTCCACAAAACCCTATGCCACCCCGCACGATCTTAGTTTGAGGACAAGCTAGTCTGTATAGAGGAATGGATAGACATTATTTACGAGATGTTGGCTGGGATTCGATGCCCGACGGAGGAGGCAGTAGCCTTGGCATTTTCCTTCTTGGAGTCGCATGCGAAGAGATGGTGGAAGTCACTATTAAACACCACCATTGCTTGAGTAGATTGCACAGACATTTCTTGGGAGGAGTTCAGAGCAGCTCTATTGGAGCATTTTGTACCACAGTCGGCGAGGGATAAGTTGGAGGACAGGTTCCTACATTTGAGTAAGGATAGAAGGACGATGTTATAATACTACCGGGAGTTCACACATCTAGCATGCTTTGCGAACTCATACCAGCTTCACGAGGTGGGCTACGCAAAGAGGTTCTACAAGTCCATCACGATGATATGAGGCATGCTGTCCTCTTTATTTCAGATGGGAGCTTTTCCAGGATCTTGGAGATTTCCAAGAGTTGGAGGCAGACCAGCTTATAGTACAGGGCCGGAAGAGACTGGCTAATGACTCAGTTATCATTGGCAGTAGAGACCAGCCGAGAGGACATGTCATTGGGAAAAGGAGGAATGGGGATCAAACCCACTAGGAGGACAGACGGGAGTAGAGGAACCCGGTGGTGTTGGCTCCTCACCCTTTACAAATGCAGGAGATGTCGAGGGTAGTGGAGGAGGAACCGACTTGCTATCGGTGCAACCAGCCAGGGCACATTCGAAGGAATTGCACTAAAAGGGAAGCATCCCCACGAATACATCAGGATGCCCCCACCTGCTCGGCAGTTTGGTGGTCAAGGACGTGGCAGAGGATGTGGATTTCAGGGTGTTGACCACAGGAAGGATAAAAGGCAGGTATTTGCCTCGGATCTGTCTAAGCCCCGGAATATGGAGAGGGTGATAACAGGTATGCCGGTGATTTAAAGTTACTTTCTTTCCTAGATTACATGTATATAGAACTGTAAAATTAGGGAAGAATCTGAAACTAGATATCTAAGGGGAAAAATTTAACTAACTCAGGGATAATAATGGTATGTGGAAATCCTGCCCACACCTTACTCGACATGGGAGAATCACACAATTTTGTCTCGGAGGAGTTTATCAGAGACTTGGACCGGATAAGGATATTTGAGGGAGTCATTAGGAGGGTCCGTCTCCCCAACGGGATGGAGATCCATTCTACTGCCAAATGCGTTCTGGGAGTGACCATTGCAGCTGTAACCTTCAAGGCCCCAACAACGATCTTAAGGATGTCGGACTTTGATCTCATCTTGAACATGACTTGGCTCACCTAGAACCATGCACAGGTTGATTGCCCAGCCAGGAGTGTTGTTTTTAGATACGAGAAAACATACCTGATCTTTTAAGGTATTTTAGCAGCTTCTCGCCTTCTACTATCTTCTATTCAGGCCATAAAGGCCCATATATAGGGAGACGAGGTCTATTAGGTGCTATTTGAGATGGATGAGGCCAAGGATTCCATTGTTAGTATCCCGGTGGTGCGGGACTTTTCTGATTTATTTCCATAGAAGTTGTCTAGGTTGTCGCCGCATCAAGAGAAAGAATTCCTGATACCGCTTATGTCGGGGCCTAAGCTAGTATCCAGAGATCCTTATCGGATGGTCCCAAAGGAGTTGGTGGAGTTTCGAAGCAAGTTGTAGGAGCTAGTAGATGCCAGATTTGTCCGGCCGAGCTCCTCACCATGGGGAGCTTCGGTGATATTCATGAAGAAGAAGTATGGGACACTCCTATTGAGCATCGATTATAGGGCACAACAGGCTGACGTTTCGGAACACGTATCCTCTACCGAGGATTGACGAGCTATTTGATCAGTTGGAGGGAGCTCACTAGTTTTTGAAGCTAGATATGATTTCAGGATACTACTAGTTACGGATTCAGAAGGAGGATGTAAGACCCCATTTTTTTTGCTTCGCTCCGGTTCTTACGCCCATAACCGCCACCTTAGAGTGACTCCAACTACAGAGTGAGACGCTACCGCACGATGCCAATCCTGCAGGCTAAAACGATCACATAACAGTAGGCCAACAAAAGAGAAGTAAATGAGTAAAATAAGTCCACAGATCACAACACACCATCAATATATATAAAAGAGCAATAGTCCACAATGAGTACAAGAATAATAGAGAGTAGAAAAATGGGCTTAAGCCTGGTACATGTCTAATACAAATAATCTCTCTCTCACAACTCACACATCTAGCGAAAGCAAACTGGAAACCATCCTCGACCTATCGCCGAGTAGTAGAGGTAGTGTGCAACAACTGCTCCTCAAGTCTTGTCATCCTCCTACGACGGGTGCATCACTTAGAATTCCTAAAATGAGGTGATACACCGATCGTTAGTCAAAAGACTCAGCCACTATGGTCCTCGCCTCACCCCCGTGACTCCTAGGCACCGTGTGGGGAGGAGGAAAGGAAAGATATTTAATATGGAGAATGAACAAGAGGAGGTTACAACTACCCTAGTAAGAGTATGTACAAAGAAACAATAACAAGGTAGCATTAATGTGAACAAGGTAAAGTACAAAGTAGTAAGAACATGCTACACTATAAGTAATAAAAGTACAAGTAAAGAACTACGACTACCTTCTACCATAGATGAAGTAAAGTAAAGTAAGCTATAGAATAAGTAACCTTTACTTATAAAAATGCCCATGCAAACTCATAAGTTAAGGGGTCATTTTGCAAGGCCTATCATATAAAAAGTCCCATACCAATTTATACGATAGGGTTAGGGGTTAAATGCAGTGATGATATGATTTGCTATGTTATACTGGTTTAATGTTATGTTCATACAAGTGCAACACACACATGACTCTATGCACACAGACCTTTAGTTCTCCTATTTTGGAAGCTAGCTTCACTCTTGGGAGCCTCCGTACTGGCCAACGGATATATTTGGTTGGGCCACCCTAACTCCTAGGCGGGTAACCGCACTACCAGGCCTAGCCCATACGTATGCCTCTAAAGGACACTGCAGAGGCACCACGTACTAATGCTGACGAACCCGCCAGTCTTTCATGGTCAAGTGTAGGGTCACCAGGTAAGTGTCTCCACAAACACTAGTAAGCCAGTCCCAACCACCACGCTTTCTAGAGTCATCACTCCTCTGTCGGTGTGAATACCAGAGTGAAATGAAGACCCGTCACTTTTATTCACATGCAATTCTGATAAATATGAATCTTTAAGCGATCAGCTCCCCGGACTAACCCATCCATCACAACCACCTTCCGAGCCATTGGCTCCCCAGACTTACCAGTCTGTATCTACCACTGTCGAGCCTACCTCTCGTGAGTCTAAACTAGACTAGCCTCCTATGATTACGGGGTGAGTGAAAGTGAAGTACTTAGAATTAATCTTGCACTAATAGTTTAGCCTTACAGTTTAGGGTTAACCTTGGACTGCCCAGGGCATTCCATGTTAAGGGCTCTCAAGGGCACTAGGAACTACGATGGGATGATGCCCAAAGATTCTTTCGCAAGATACTTATTATTTTTGGTATCTACCCATGTCCTAAACTCTCTTTGCATTACAATTAAACTAAACCTATGTGTATTTAGACTTTCTCTAAGGGAAAGACGATCCATCGTCGATCCCGAGCACAATTATGCCCTTAGTCAACCCGGCTCTCACAACTTTACTTACACTGGTGAAAGTGTCTAGTTGTCTACCTAAATCACCTAAAGGGGGTGAATAGGTGATTTTTGTGTCTTTTTGCGGAATAAAAATTGAACAAGAGATGTGCAGGAAATAAATAAGCAAACTACAGACGACACAAAAGATTATTGTGGTCCCCAATCTTGGGTACATCCACTCTCCACCTCAATGATATAGCACCGCGCTAGACTCGTCTACTTCACTATTATCTCGGATTGGAAAACAACCCAACAATTTGGAACAACGTTCCTACAACTCGGAGTAAAACCACTCCTACAACAACTTGGAGAACAAATCCTACAAACTCGGAGAATAACTCCTACAAGGATAAAATGGATTTATAATGAAATACACTAACTTGTCTTCACAGATCTGACTGATTCTCGGCCTCTTCCTTCTTGAAAAATTGTAAACCTCTGTCAGAAAAGTCGAGGAAGAATTCTGAGAACACTTTGATCTGAGAACGTAGGATCACCACAATCAAGGAGAAGATTTGCAGATGTTGAAAAGATTGATCGATTGAATCCTTCTTATCTGAATTTCTGGATCGAGAAGTTTGAAGATGAAGAACATATCTAGTCGGCGGCAATGTTTCCCGATTTAGAATCTTAAAATTGATTTATAAATCTGTAAAAAAAAATCTTAGGGTTTGTCGATTCTGACATGACCTTTTATAGGTCTTACACAACGGTTTGATTTCATTAATTACAATCCATGTAGACCAAACAAGAGTTAATTACATTTGAAATCAAATCCGTCTGACACTTAGCAAAATTCAGATTCAGAACTCCGTTTCTCGAGAGGAATAAGAATTACTCGAGTACGAGTTCTGTTTCTCGAGGAAGGATATAGGATTCTCGAGAAGAAACACTTAAGCAAAATATAGAAGATGAGTTCTGGTTTCTCGAGAATGAATATACTTACTCGAGAAAAATAAATTTTTGTTACTCGAGAAAAAGAAAGCACCTCGAAAAAAGTTTTCTTTTTCTCAAGTAAGAACATCGTGTTCTCGAGAACTAACCATAGCCTTCTCGAGAAATATCTTTGGCTTTCTTGAGAAAAAGACTTAGAAAAATTTTGAGCTTAAATTTAGGATTACACGAGAAAGTTAAGACCTACTCGAGTAATGCATGACTTTCTCGAGAACTACACTCGTCTTTCTCGAGAACAACTTCTATTACTCGAGTACCGGACAAAGCTAACTCGAGTAAAGAATTTAATCTTACTCGAGTAATAACTAATCTTTCTCGAGTAAAATAATAATAAAAAATTTATTAATTGAAAAAAGATTTTCTTCTATGAAACCAGCAACCAGCCTTTCTTACATAACTTTAGTACTTGAAAATAAATTGTGTCCAAATAGTGAGGTTACACATGAGTCAACCCTCTGGATCACACAATGAGGTATTACAATGTATGGTCCTATGTTTGGTGACCCTTTGTAAACTGACATTGGTCTATATGTGGTAATTATAACCTGCAAGCCCTCAACTTGAAAAGGGTATCAAATACAAACTTAACTCATCTTAGTTCAAGGATGACTTCCTACAAATCTAGGTTATTGTGGATACAATACCCACAGATCTCTCGCTATTTGTAGAAGTCAGAACCCTCTACACTAAGGTGAATTACATCAAGATAAACAAATAAAATAACTAATAAATAGAATAATTGGAAGAAATGCTATGAAATAGAAGATTTAAATTATCAAAATTTAAAGATTTATATATATATACAGACATTGTCCAGGAAAAAGTCCTATTCCACAAAATCTCATATAGGAATCTTCTGTTCATCTTCAATTACTTCTTGCTCTGTTGTTGATGCTGCATCTGATGATTATCCTCTTATCTCTTCAAATACGTGAACAGCTTTGGAAAGTACTTGGGTGGTCTGGGAGTAGCAGTATGGTCTTCATGACTATACTTTCTATCATGAAGCCTTCTTAGAGTCATAGATTTTTCATACTTTTCCCATTCAAAGTGAGAGTAATAGGTATCCTTGTTCTCTCTGAATTCCACCACTAGTCTCAAAGTATCCAGAATAATTGATTTAGATGTAGGGATCCAGACTTCAGCATGTTCCATTACTACATGTTCTGGTATAGGAGTGTACGTGCTTGTAGAAGCACCTTGTTGGGTATTGTATCCACAATCACCTAGATTTGCATGAACTCACCCTTAAACTAAGATGAATTAAGCTGTATTTGATGCCCTGTTTAAGTTATGTGTTTGCAGGATATAATTGCCAAGTGTAAACCAATGTCAGTCTACAATGAGTCACCAAACATAGGACCACACAATGTAATCCCTTTTTGTGCGATCCATGGTATTGACTTATGTGTAGCCTCTCTATTGGGATACACTTCATTTTCAAGAACAAAAGGAATAGGAGAAAGTCTAGTTGTTGAATTCCTTAAAGAAAGAAAATTCTCAAAATGCAGAATTTTTTTAAGTGTTTCACTCAAGAAATAACTTCAGTACTCGAGTAGAAGTGTAGTCAATTCTTGAGTAAGCTATGTCTTGCACTCGAGTAACTGAAATAGTTCTCGAGAAGATTTATTGTGAGTTCTCGAGAAGCCAAGTAGTACTCGAGCATATCCTTTCTTATTCCCAAGTTATCAGAAAAAAACTAGCTATGAATTTTTATAAGTCTAGTACTCGAGTAATTAAGATCATTACTCGAGAAGGACAAGAATTTTTACTCGAGTAGCAGAAGTTTAGTACTTGAGTAGTATTTCTTGTTCTCAAGAAGTTCAGCTAGTACTCGAGAAGTCAATTTCTATTTCTCGAGTAACAGAAGTTATTTCCTGAGTAGCCAGAAATATTTTTCAAGATTTTCTCTAAGTGTTGTTCTCGAAAACTTTACATTCCTTTCTCGAGAAGCTAAATTTATTACTCGAGTAGTCTATCATCTACTAGAGAAATGAAGATCATTTTTCGAAATTTCTTAAGTCTTGACAGACGTGATTTCAAAAATTATTTCAAACCTAATATCTTTTATTATTGGACCACGTGTATTGTATTTATGATTATGACCGTTATGGTTTGTCCTATAAAACGTCTAATCAAATCGACTATCCCTAATAAGGAGAATACCAAGAAAATCAAGTTTCTGAATCATTCATACATTCTAAATTGAGAAGCCACCGCCGCTCTTCATCGATTATCTCGCCGCCACTTCTCTGATTCCTGTGATTCAGAGCAAGTGAAGATCAACAGATCAAGGCGTTCTTAATCTTACAGATTAATTTCTTGATCATGCTGATCCAAGGTTTTCAGATCTAGTAATTTTAACTTGTCTTCTTCGATCAGTTTCTGAGAAAGCTTCAAAGTTCAAGAAAGAAGAAAGGCTGAAGATTCCATATCTGAGATATTCTGTTTGTATATCTTTATTTACAATATCTTTATTCTTGTAGGAGTTTGATCTCCGATTTGTAGGATTTTATTTTCTGAGAAATTATTGTGGGAAGATTTTCTTCCTAGTGTAGATCCATTTTTGTGGATCGAGTTATAGGGGCTTTGCTCCGAGTTGTAGAATTGGTTTTTAATCCGAGGAAATAGTGAAGTATCCGGGTCTTGCGTATTGCTAGATCAGTGAGGTGGAGAGTGGACGTACCCAAGATTGGGGAACCACTATAGGTCCGGTGTTATCTGTGTTTATATACATATTTTCTGCGCATTGTTCGTTCAATTTTTTTTATTCCGCAAAAATAAACAGACCTCACCTATTCACCTCCCTCTAGGTGATTTATGTAGACAACTAATAACATCAATTGGTATCAGAGGGGAATTGTTCATCAAAAAGGTTAACACCTAGAACATATCTCCTCCAAGTTGTCTCTAGAGGAACTAAGCATGGACAGAGCCAATGATTTTTCCAAGCTTCCTTTGTGCACAAAGAACAATTTTGCAATGTGGAAAGAGAGGATAAAGTTCTTCATGGAAGCTGTAGATCCAAGGATCTTCATGATTATGGAAGAAGGTCCTCATGTCCCAATGATATCCTCTACTATTGATCCAACTAAGCTAGTTCAAAAGAAGCTTATGGATCTGGATAAGGATGAGATTGCACTTGTCTCTTTAGACAAGAAAGCACAAAATATCATTGCAAGTTCAGTCAAAGTTTCTAGGCTGCAGAATTTGATTCACTGCCAGGCTGCTAAGGAAATGTGGCAGTCTCTTATCATCTTGATGAAAGGTACTGAAGAAGTTAGAGATGACAGAAGATCCCTTCTAAATCAGAAATATGAAGCATTCCAACAAGGTTCCAAGGACTCCATTGCAGATACCTTTGAGAATTTCTTGAAGATTGTCAACTGCCTAATAGTCTATGGCCGAGTCTTCACTAACGGAGAACTGAATGATATGTTCCTGAGATCCCTAACTAAGGAATGGGATAACGAGGTCTGTATTATCCAGAAATTTGGCAAGCTAGCAGAGACTGACCCGTAAAATATCTTTGGAAAGCTTATATCATATGAGCTGCAAATCAATTCAAGAAAAGCAGAGGGAAGAGAAGAATAGGTCTTCATCTAAGGAGAAGTCTTTCGCTCTCAAGGAAGACACCTCAAGGAAGTCTATTTCTGTCTCTCCTGCCCCATCATAAGAATAAAGTGAAGAAGAAACCTCAGAGACAAGTACCTCAGGCTCAGAATTGTTTAAAGGAGAATTTTCTCTCCTTCTAGGAAGTTCAAGAAGTTCTTAAACAAGAAGAAGCAATAAAAAGGCAAGAATGCTTCATTCAGAAGATCACGTCACGATGGTGGTCACTACAAGAAAGGCTCAAGTAGCCAAGATAGGTATCATTCAAAACAGAATAAACATATTTCTACTGAAATAGTTTTTTATTGTTGCAATAAGGCAGGTCTCATCATAACTGAATGCCCTCATAAGAAGAAGGAGGGTGGAATAAGAGAGGAAAAGAAAACTTCTAACAATAAGAAGAAGACCAAAAGAAGCCTAGTAGCTAAGAAGGGCAAGACCCTCAGTTACACAGACCCATCTGAGTCGAGTGATGAGGACGAAGCCTATTTTGGGCTTATTGCACAAATAGATGAAGATGAAACACCGTAGTTCATGGGGAAGGTAAATTCTCATACACCTCTTTCTGAATCTGATGATTCTGACCATGATTATGAGGAATGTTCTTTTGACGAGGAATATTAACTCATGTCTCAATATAATGAGTTGATCAAAGCCTGTGACAAATGTTGTAGAGTCGCAAGAGCTAAGGTTAAGGAGATCAAATCTCTTAAGGCTGAAGAGAGCAATCTGAGAGAGGAAATTGTAATGATTGACTCACTCAGGAAAGACTTCCATAATGCAATGGAAGAAGACAATAAGGCTCTCGAGCACCTAGATCCAAAGGAGAAAATCATCAAGGGATTGGAAGAACAACTTGTAGTGGAAAAGAAACGTGTTGAAAGTTTCTCCAAGCCCAAGATAGTTCTTTCGCTTGTTGCTGAATTCTCTGCTCAGGACAAAGGTGCTAGCTTAGGCTATATGGCTGGTCCTAGTAAATCTTCTATGAGGAATAAAGCCCAAAGGATAAATAAGGCTCCTAAGAAAGCTCTAGGAATGGAGAAGGGGAAAGCTTCTCTAGAAAAAATGTCATTTAGGAACGTTATCTTTCCGACAAATAAGTTTGATCTGTATTCATCCTATGGTCACCTTGCTAGGCCAACTTATGTAGAGGCCAAGTCTCGGTACCATGGATGGACTCGTCCCTGGAACTTTGGCGAGAGTGTCTTCAAGGCACCTTATGAGGAGATCACTCTTCAGAACTGCGGACCTTATATTCATGGTCACCACATCAAGAGAGATCCAAGAGCCTAACCTGTTGTGGAAAAGCCAATTGTGGAGAAGAAGTCATGTGAATGTCATCATCATGAAGCTTCTACTTCAAATTCTACTTCCCCTGCTAGACCACAATCTCAAAAAGTCAAGCAGGAGATCTTTAGGTAAAGATATAACAAATTTGACTGTTGGTGTTGTGGCAAGGTTGGTCACTTTGTCATAGATTGTTGGTTTAATCCCATACATTATGAAACTCCTCGAGTTAGTAATGTGAGAAAGACCACTCACAATGTTAACACATATAGGGGTAGTGTGCTAACACGAGACCAAGGGACCAAACAAGTTTGGGTTCTTAAGGCAATTCTATTCTACTTTTGTAGGAATGTCTAAAGGCCACCAAAAATACCATTTGGTATTTGGACAGTGGATGCTCTCGGCATATGACCGAGACTAGAAGACTTCTCTAGGATTACTCTCCAGTCATGAACGGACCAAAGGTCATCTTTGGAGATTCTGATAGAGGAATTACTAAAGGATACTGTATGATTACCAATGATAGTGTATCCTTTTTTGATGTAGCTTATGTTGAAGGATTAGAACACAATCTCATAAGAGTAAGACAACTTTGCGATAAAGGATACATCGTAGAATTTCATGCAGACAAGTGTTTGATAAAATCAGTTGATAATTTAGAAACAATTTTATCAGGCACTCGTAGTAGGAATATCTTTTGTTTAAATTTTATTTGCATAGACTCTTCTACGTTAGTGTGCTTTTTAGAAAAAGATAGTGCATCTCATACTGACCATTGTCACAAGAGATTAGCACATATTTATTTCAAAACTATAATAAATTATTTTCTCTTAATTTGGTGCATGATGCTCCAAATGTTAAGTGCGTTAAATATGGACCTTGTCACTCTTGTGTAAGAGGCAAGCAAACATGGGCTTCCTTTAAAAGCATTATTGGCAAAGATTATAATAGGTGTTTACACCCACTTCATATGGAATTGTTCTGTCCACTGCAAATTAGAAGTTTGGGAGGTAAGGATTATAAATTGGTAATTGTTGATGATTACTCTTGCTTTACGTGGGTGTTCTTTCAAAAACACATGTCACATACCTTTGATATCCTTACGAATTTTGTCAAGCAATTCCAGAATGAATACAACTACTCCGTTATCAAAATCAGAAGTGAGAATGGAACAGAGTTCAAATCTGGGGCCATGACAGAATTTTGTGAAAGCATAGATATCTTTCATGAGTTTTCCTCTCCTCATACTCCTCAACAAAACAGAGTTGTTGAGAGAAGAAATAGAACACTCATAGAGGCTTGCATGACCATGTTGAGTGATGCCTCACTATCAGAATATTTCTGGGCTGAAGCTGTCAACAGATCATATCACGTGCAAAACAGAGCACTCATTAACTAAAACCATAATAAGACACCTTACGAACTACTGAAGGGCAGGAAACTGACCATTTCATACTTTAGAATCTTTGGTAGTAAATGCTTCATCCTTAACAATGGTAAGTATCACACCACTAAATTTTGTGAAAAGATCCTTGAAGGTATTTTCGTAGGATATAGTAGCCATAGTAAGGCTTATAGGATTTTCAATAAGAAAACCATGGTTGTAGAAGAATCTACTCATGTTGTATTTGATGAGATGAGCTTGCTGCAAAGCAGTTCTTCAAGTGTGTTTGAAGGATCAAGCGCATACCCAACTGCACCAAAAGCCTGAACTGTTGGAGAGGGCGCTACTTAATTTCTTAAATAAGTAGCAAAGCGCCACGGGTCAAGTGAAGGAATGCCGCACCCAACAATCCCCCACAGCATACAACACAACCCATCGGCTCAGAGGTGGGGTTTCAACATGGATCACACGGCTCAGAGGTGGGGTTACCACATGTCCACGGTTGCCTAACCCACCGGACCCACACAGGTAGAAGGGAAAAATCAGGATTTAATAGCGTCCCCCGGTCTTGAACCTGTAACCTCCCTTTAATACCAAATGAAAGTGAGGGGATAAGATACTTACTACTCTAGAGGGGGGTGAATAGAGTATTCAAATTGAAGGAGACTCTAAACACTTCTCTTAGAGCTATTTGCGGAATAGAAAGATAAAAGCTTTAAACCTATAGCCTAATATAGTGTAGTGAATAAAAGGAGAAGCTATCTGAAGTTTCAGTTGAGATTTTATCCTAACACAGCAATTAGCAACCTAGTTAAAACTATCACAGCCATAGTGCATTAATTTAAATAAGCAACCAGTACAACACAAGAGCTTTATAGTGGTTCCCCAATGGGGTACATCCACTCTTGTACCACCCTGGCAGGAATCCACTAAAGGTTTTTGATCAGGTGCCCTTCCACCAGTACATCTGCTTCAGGTAGATCTAAAGACCCTTCAGGCTTTTGATCAGGTGCCCAAAAAACCAACCACAGGTTTTTGATCAGGTGCCCTGCCACTATAAGTTCACTTTTGAAGGGAGTAATAACCCTTTTACAAGGAGGTTAAAAGAAGGATTAAAAATAAAATGTCTTCTCTGTGTTCAGAGAAGCTAGTGGATTGCTCTGAGAAAATCAAAGCTCCCCCTGGCTTAGAGAATGTCCAGGAAGAAACTTTGCTTCAGGGTGCAGGATCTTCAGATTGCTTTGAATGTCTTTCTGATGCAGCCTTGAAGAAGACTCAAGATTTTGATGAATGTTCTTCTTCAACAGCTTTTGCAATCTGGGAGGTTACAGTAATAATGTTCAACAATCTTGGAAGGTTCTTCTTCTTGAAGGCTTGAACTCTGAGTACTCGTTTTCCTGAAGACAGGATGAACTCAGGAAGAAGAAGAAGATTTCTTTCTCTTGAGAGTTCTAGTTATGTATCTGTTGTTAAAGAATTCTTGGTTGTATATATTGATTTTAGCCGACAGTACAGCCAATATAGAGACCTCTTTTCTTTTTATAATACCTCGAGCCTTGCACTTAAAAATCTTTCCAAATAATACAATAAATCAAATAAAGAAGCTGCAGCTATAATCTTTTCTGTCATTCCCAAAAAGGAAATAAGAATATTAAAAATATCCTATCAATTTGACTTTACAAATTGGCACAGGAAAAAAAGCCTAACGGCTATATTACAGCTGTAAAGAATCCACGATTTCCTCTAATAAAACAAACAACTTTATTCTGCCAAAACTCATAATTAATGCATAAGTAGTATTGCAAATAGGCAAAAGAGTATAAGCATTAATTTAAGCAGAATATCCTGGATAAAATATGTTTTAAACAAGAGGAAATAAAATAAGGGATCAGATGAAATGAATATTGATAATAGCAGACATAAATCGTCGACCATAGATCGAAGATCATCGATCTGAACAAGCAGATCGTCGACCTAAAGAAAAACTGTCTTAACAGAGATCGTCGACCAAGGCTACACGATCGTCGATCTGAATAAGCAGATCGTCGAGCCCACTTCAGAGTTCATATAACTATGAGAACGTCGGTCAACAATCAAAGATCGTCGAGAAAGGTTCGAATATCGTCGAACACATTTATACTTAACCAATTTTCATTTCTATCCTTTCTCAACTAACCTTCCTGGGTCTATTCTAACCTAACCTAAGGTAGACTAACCTTTAGTCTAACCATTGACCATAGATTATTCTTAGGTCAATTTAGCCTAATTGAGATGACATTGCCCAAATCAAAACTAGGGTACCAACAATGTTCATTGAAGATGCAGGTTCACGGCTGAAGGAATTGAGCTTGGATGAGCAAGATAAGGAAAAAGATCATGAGTTCATCACGATCACCACTCCAAACCCTATTAGAGAAGATGATCACAATGATAAAGATGTCATCCAAGTCAATGAAGTCACTCAATGGATAGAAGAAGCCCCAGAGGTAAGGAAACTAGAGCACAGACACTTGAAGGATCACCCAATTGATCAAATCATCGGAGATCCCCGGGACGGTGTCAGAACTCATAGAGGTACAACTAATGAAAATTTATACCTGAGCTTTATCTCATAGGTTGAATGAAAGAAGTTTGAGAAAGCAAACTCAGACGTATCTTCGACAATGGCAATGGATGAAGAATTGAACCAATTCAAGCGTTACCAAGTCTGGAAGCTTGTTCGAAGACCCAAAGGTAATAACGTCACTGGTACAAAGTGGGTCTATAGGAACAAGATGGACGAAGAAGGAACCATCATAAAGAAATATGCCAGACTCATCGCCAAAGGATACCGATAAGAAGAAGGAATCGACTTTGATCAGATGTATGCTCCAGTGGCAAGACTGGAGGTAATCAGGTTGTTCCTAGCTTATGCTGCACTTAAGGGCTTCACTGTCTATCAGATGGACGTGAAGTCAGCCTTCCTTAATGGTGACATAAAGGAAGAAGTTTATGTGAAACAACCTCCAGGTTTTGTTGATTCTAACCATCCTTATTATGTTTATCTTTTATTTAAATCATTATATGGTTTGAAAGAAGCTCCTCGAGCTTGGTATGAAATGTTGTCTAGCTTTCTTCTTAAGAACATGTTCACAAGGGGAAAGATAGATAAGACATTATTTATTAGGGAAATAAAAGGCAAGATTTTGCTAGTGGAAACCTATGTCGATGAAATCATATTTGGCTCTACTGACGATAATCTCTGCAGGAAGTTCTCAAAACTTACACAAGGGAAGTTTGAAATGAGCAGCATGGGAGAGCTGAAGTATTTCTTAGGACTTCAGGTGAAACAATCTGAAGATGGAATTTTCATCTCTCAGACAAAGTTCACCGAAGAGTTAATTAAGAAATTTGGAATGGAGAACACAACAACTATGAGGACTCCAATGGGTTCAGCTATGTCCCTGGACAAGGATGAGAAAGGGAACCCTTTTGATGAAACAAAGTACAGAAGCTTAATTGGATCCTTGCTCTATCTTACTGCGAGTAGACCGGACATAATGTATTTAAAATATGTATGTGCTAGATTTCAAGTGAACTTTAAGTAATCTCACTACGCTGTTGCAAAGTGGATTTCGAGATACCTTAAAGGTACACAAAATCATGGCTTATGGTACCCAAGAAGTAATAATACCGAACTAATTTGTTTTTTAGATGCAGATTTTGTAGGATGTAAAGATGACAGGAAGAGCACTTCTGGGACTTGTAAATTCCTAGGATGAAGGCTCATCTCCTGGAGTAGCAAGAAGAAGAACAGTGTCGCAATTTTACCAACCGAGTCAGAGTATATCTATGCAGGCAGTTGTCGTGCACAACTGCTATGGATAAAGAACCAGTTTGAAGATTACACCATGAAGTTCCAAATTATTCCAATATTTTGTGACTCCTCCAGTGCAATTTTAATCGCCAAAAACCCAGTCTCTCACAGCGGGACAAAGCACATAGAGCTGAGGTATCACATCATCTGGGAGCATGTGGAGCATGGAGACCTCAACCTCCAGTATATCCCAACTGATAGGTAGGTTGCAGACATTTTCATGAAGCCGTTGGATGATGGAAAGTTCTCGTTCTTCAAAACAGAACTTGGCATGCTCATCAACGAAGAATGAAGAAGGAGGTCTCACCAAAAAGCTCAAGGATCAGACAACATTTCAAAAATTCAGAAATTCCTAAGACTGGACTTCATTTCTCGAGTAAGTCTCCTACTACTCGATTGCTGGATAGGACCACTTGAGAAACAAGTCTGTCTCTCGAGAACTACTTCTCGAGTAAATGTCTACTTCTCGAGAACTTCCAGTCTACTACTCAGGAAAGCAAGTTAGTACTCGAGAACAAAGTCTCTTCACTCAAGTAACGTCGTTCGACTCGAGAAGTCTGAACAAGATTTTCGTCTTCAAGTTCAAATTTCTATTATTCGCCCTCGCATTTAATACCGCCATAATTTCAGGTATGTCATTATTTATTATTTCCTTAATCATTACAAATTGAGGTTTATATAAATAGAAAAGTCCGGAAATTCCAAATCACTCGATCTCTAAACCCTATCTCGAGAGAAAAGAAGAAAACTCTTCTTCTTCCTGGCGCTATCGTAGACTTTCCGCAGATTCAGCTCTTTCCCACCAAGCAGAAATTTTCGATCATCTCTCAAGCAATGGCTCCTCCATCGAAGATAGAGATTGGAAGCGAACTCGTTTTGACAGGAATTGCAGAGATTTCCGTAGATTTTCAGAATCTTCTTCTTCTTCTAGAAACTGCCGATTTGTCCTTTATTTTAGAGCAACCTTGTAAAATTCTTTTTCAAGAGTTCAAAGAATTCTTTCAGAATGCAAAGGTCAAGAGGAATGGAAAGATTCTCAAGACAAGAGTTCGAGGTATTAAGATTAAACTCTCTAAGATAGTTGTTTCTAAGCATCTTCGACTTCCTGTAATTGACAAAGAAGATGACCTAATTGCGGAGGACTATGACAAAGCCTATAGTTTTTGTGGTATTTCAGCTGATGCTATCACCATTCGTCGACCTGACCTTAATGAAGAGAGCAAACTTCTAGTTGACATTCTTGGAAAAGTACTTCTGTGCAAGACAACCTCTATAAGCTTCATCTCTGCCGACTTCTTCAACATGATGACAGCAGTTCTATGTAAGAAGAAATTCCAGTTTAGAATAATGATTCTTGAAAAGATAATAGAAAGAATCAAAGCACCTAACTATGCACGGATTATTTCTCTACTCCTATATGATTTTAAGCCAGTGATCTTTGACTTATCCAAAGGTACAACCCTTCACTACATGATGAAAGTTTTAATATCTTCCATACAAAGATGGGAACTTAAACTGAAGAATACTGCCCAAGCTGCCAAGGCTCATGACCATCCTGAAATTAAGGACAGGATTCCATCTCCTCCTCTACCTCAAGTAGGTGGCACATCTAGTATAGCTATTGTGGGGGAGCCTATTCCTTCAGTCTAAGAGGAAAGAGTCTCTAACCCTTCTCCTGTTGTTGCACTTCCTCCTGCCACACCTAAAGAGGCACACTCAGATGCTCAAGTTCAAGAGAACATTATTTCTACAGAGGAATACATAAACCAAATGATAAAGTAATTGTCTTCCAAAGAGCCTCCTCCTCCCTTCCAACAAGAGAAATCTCCATCTCCAGAACCTTATCCCTCTAACCACTCTAAACCCGATTCCCATATTCACCAGTTGCCTGCTGCTGATAAAGAAGAAGAACAAATAGTTTTGATATCTGATTAGAAAGGAGAATCCCTAGAACCATCTGAAGCTCTTCTCAAGAGCTTGGATTTTTCTCTTCCCACCTTTCATGGTGAGAAAGGTGATATTCTGATTCAAACTACAAGAGCCAAAAGCTCAGTTATAATTAAAGAAATGGTTCCATGGACTTCTCTTCCTCCTCCAATTCCTCAAGCTGAAACTTCATCTTCTTCTCCTGCTGTTGCTGATATTTTGGGTAAGATAGAATTGATGCTCTCATAATAGAGAAAGTATTTTGATGATTCTCTCAAAGCTGTGATAGAAAAGGTTACTACTCTAGAAAAAGAGATGAGCAGAGGATTTACAGAAATCCAGCATAATACTGATGAGGTGAAACACCTTTTCCAAATAGGTGGGAAAGATCTGGACCACACCATAACCAGCACTGGTATGGTTATGGACCAATCAGTCACTCTTGCAAATAATCAAATCCAATTATAGAAGAAAGCCCAAGAACATACTTTCAAGATTTGTGATGAAGTTGGTACTTTCAAAGAAGCTGCTATAGACACCCTATCTGTTGAAGTCAGAAAGGGAGAGAACTTAGTCAAAGAATACTTAAAAAAATCAGATGCAAACATGAAAACTCTCTGGGAAGAAAAGTTGAAGGTAATTCATACTGATGTCCAGAATCAAATAGTTGCTGTAAAGTTTTATACTTATGATATAGTTGTGTGGATGCTCAATCATATTTCCCTGATTTTTAAGCTGATCTAAATGTGATTCGCCATTATCTGAATACCACTGCTCAGCATCCTCTAGTTCAATAGCCAACCTTTTCTCCAAAACCTGAAGGCTCAGAAGCACCACCTCAAGATACTTATTCTCAGGTTTGGGAAACTGATCAGGCTGATGTACTTCATCAAGCACCTCCTAAATTTCATATTCCAATGAAAAGAAAGTATGGTGATGGAGCATATGAAAGTAAGTCCATCCCTAATCCAGATGCTGAAAAGAGAAGGACACAAGAATTTGCTGAGATTTGGAGCCCTACATCTATGTCTTTAATCCTTGATACTCTCAGATTAGTTATGGACTACAATAAAAGCAGGACTAGTTGTTATTGCTTCTCTGAATGGGAACTGTATGAGAAATTCTTAACTAAAAGGAGAATTTATGATTGAGAGTATGGAATGAACAATCCAAATTCTCCTCCTAGACCACCAAAGTATTATCCGACACCCTTTAGCTATCAAAGAAGACAACAAGAGAAGAAAGAAAGACAATAACAACAACAGAGCAAGGAATGAAAAATGAACTAGATTGTGTTTTGAGATTATGTAGAAATGGATCTCATGGACTATTCTATATAAATATAAATCTTTAATTTTGATGATCTGATTGTCTCTTAATTCTTAGCATTTTATACTCAATATCACTGTGTTATCTAGTCCTTTTATTTGTTTATCTTGATGTAATTCACCTTAGTATAGAGGGTTCTTACTTCTACAAATAGGGGGAGATTGTTGGGTATTGTATCCACAATCACCTAGTGTAACGGTCCAGGCCCGCCAACCCGCGGGACCCAGCTGGCACCGCCGGCCCACCAGTAGTCCAGACCCGGGCCCACTACTGGCAGTAAGCCTATCACATTCAAGCCTGCAGGCCGTACACCCCAACCCCTCTCCATTCACAGGCGGGTTGTTGAGGCCGGGGATCGAACCCGAGACCTCCTTGATAAGGAGTTTTCAAACCACTCCTCATCACCAACTAATCTGCAGCTCAGTTGGTGATGAGGAGTGGTTTGAAAACTACTTATCAAGGAGGTCTCGGGTTCGATCCCCGGCCTCAACAACCCGCCTGTGAATGGAGAGGGGTTGGGGTGTATGGCCTGCAGGCTTGAATGTGATAGGCTTACTGCCAGTAGTGGGCCCGGGTCTGGACTACTGGTGGGCCGGCGGTGCCAGCTGGGTCCCGCGGGTTGGCGGGCCTGGACCGTTACAAAAAGTGCACTTTTTATTGTAATGACCCTAGCCGATCCATCGTGACAATGTCACGGCTCCGCTCTAGGCGTCGCTACCGGGCTGCAGCCCAAGCACCCCAACCCCTCTCCTCCACAGGCGGGTTGTTGGTGGCCACAGCCTCCCTTTGATGAGCGAACTCGACACTTAAGTTGGGCCGTACGGGGACTTCCCAGGAGGTCACCCATCCCAGTACTACTCTCGCCCAAGCACGCTTAACTATGGAGTTCTTTCAACCTTCATCACCAATTGAGCTGCGGGACTCAAATCAGGAAAAATAAACTTGTAACATCCCATGAGAACCGAATGATTACCTCCCTACGTTACGTTTGCTTGTGCGGTTTCGAATCTAAGGTTAATTCGCCCACCTAACTAGGTATATACACCCCAATAAACAAAAGATTAGCCCCTGTTCTTGAAATTTCAATCCCATTGGTTTAAAACAGGAAGGCAAATTGATCATTCAGAGGGGTTTGAGGTATACCTGACGGAAAAGTTCCGGATATTTTTGCCGCATCAAGTCCTGTGGTTCCCATGTATGCTCCTCCTGCCCATGATTGTTCCACAGAACCTTGACTAACGGGACCTTCTTTCGCCGCAAGACCCGCACTGCTGTATCGTCGATCCTGATAGGCTCCACGTTGACCGACCGATCCGAGGCCACCGGGCCATCTGCCGAGGGAATCAGCTGCTCAGGGCGTAGCAGAGCCCTCCGAAGTGAGGAGACGTGGAAGACGTCATGCAATCCCGCTAACTCCGGCGGTAGTTCCAGTCTATAGGCTAAGGGGCCGATCCGCTCCAGGATCCTGGCCAGACTCCCCTCTGAAACGAAAAGGAGGGCCTGCCTCATGTCATCCTGCAGCCCCTTATAAAACCTCCGGGCATAGCCAGCATCGTCTAACTGATAAGCGTCCGCATAACGGGCCAGGTGAGTGAACTCCTGATAGTACTCCACCACAGTCCTGCTCCCCTGCCTCAACCGCAGGAACCTATCCTCCAGGTCATCTCTCGCCGACTGAGGTACAAAATGTCCCAAGAGCGCTGCTCTGAACTCCTCCCAAGTAATATCAGCACATTCCATCCCTGCAAAGGTGGTGTCCAGCTGAGATTTCCACCATCTCTTTCCGTGTGACTCTAAGCAGGAGACTGCCAAAGCAACTGCCTCCTTCGTGGGGCATCGGATCCCTGCCAGCATCTCATAAATGGTGTCCAACCACTCCTCCGTACGTACTGCGGACTCCGTACCCTAGTAGGATGGAGGGGAAAGTCCTCGGAAGACCATCATCCAATTGGCCCCGGGGTTTGGCTGTGGGGCCGGGGCTTGCTGAGCTCTGAAGGCCTCCAGGATGGCCATCAGTGTTTGCCCCATCTCCGTCTGCTGGAACGGAACGGGTGCTGGCGGAGTCGGGACCACATCCGGAGCCTGAGGTGTACCCTGCTGCGATGTAGGGTTCATCGCAGGCTACAAGCAAAATTTCCATTTGTTAGCGAGCGAAATGAATGGAATTTAAGAAGAGTTATGATGGACTTTCACATGTGATTTCCCTTATGGGCCCACCACTGCTTTCGCTGCTAGTTTGTCCGCAAACTAAGCTCGCACGGGGGTGGCCCAAGGTTTTTGTGGACTACTTCTCTTTCGATCGAGGTTTGCCTCTGATACCACTTGTAAGACCCCCTTTTTTTTCAACCACCGGGGTCTTATGCCCAGAACCGCCGCTTTGCGGTGACACCTTCGCACCCGGGAAGGTTGCCACTACAACGCGCCGATTCTGCCGGCCTTTTCGATCGCAATAAGTAGCAGCAAGAGAGAAGCAAGTCCACCAAAAGAGAATATCACATAAAATAAAACTCCACGAAGGGAGTGTCCATAGAAAATCATCAGAGTATAAATAGTCTGGAAATAAAAGGGCTCATGCCCGGTACATCAGAGTCCTCACTACAAGTCTCTCATCGCGGAAGCTAAGAAAATGCTAATCACTCACGGAGCTGGTCGCAGGTGCACCGGTGCTAGACTGTCCCACCTCCATGCGCACCGTACTCCGCTGGTGCTGGTCCCTGTCTCCCATCCGGAGCTCCTGTAATGTTTGGTTCGAAAACCATTAGTCATAAAGACTAAGCCCTATCGTCCCCTACCCCTCCCACCACGGCTCCTAAGCACCGAGCGGAGAGGAGGAAAGGGAAGCTACAAAAGTGGAGAGTAGTCAAGCAAGTGACGGTGGACCTAACTAACAAGCTATATCAGGTGAATAGTATAAATGTTGTAATAGGTAGAACAATTAATATATAGCAAATTGTATAAAGGACAGCCAGAGAATAGTATGTAAGCACAAGTAAGTAAGTATGTAAGTAACCTTAACTTATATGAATGCCCATACAAACTTATAAGTTAAGGGATCTTCTGCAAGGCTCCCATCGTATAAAAAGTCCCATACCGATTTATACGTTGGGGTGTCGGTTGTATGCAAATATGAGTGTAGTGATATGCTATGCCATGATTCATGCAAGTGCAACCCACGCACACGACTCTATGCGCACAGACCTTTAGTTCCCCCTGTTCGGGAGGCTAGCTTCACCCCCAGGAACCTCCGTAGTGGCAAACGGAGACAGTGGGTCGGGCCCCCCACTCCTAGGCGGGTAACCACACTACCAGGCCTAGCCCTTCCGTACGCCCCTAGAAGAACACAACCTAGAGTATCCGCGTACTACTGCTGGATGTACCCTCCAGACTTTTCGCCGAGACATCGTACCGCTGTCGGTGTGATCGATCGCCTAGTACCGATGACCCACCACTTTTTCTCCGTACTCCAACCCTCAAGCCCGCGGCCCCCCGGATAGTACTGTCCGTGCATCTACCTTCAGAGCTACTGTCTGATGGCAAGTAATCCTATAATTCTACATTCCTAGCTACTGAGGAGTGAGTGTGTGCAACCCTAGTTACCCTAGTTGCTCTTTTAATTTTATTACTCCTATGGTTTACGTTAGCCCAGGACTGCCCCCGGTATTCCCCGTGAAGGGCTCTCAAGGGGCACTAGGAACCAAGACGGTGCATTACGGCCCGAAGTTCCCTTTTGCAAGGCACTTATTATTATTGGTTGATGTCCCTTATCCCAATCCCCTTTTAGTTGCTTTAGTTCTAACCCTAGAGTATTAAGACTCTTCCTCTTCTTCCCGGGACGGACGATCTTTCGTCGTCCCCGTACTCCCTTACCCTAACCAGTCCCACATTCTACTTATCCTGACTTCTAATAATGAACTCAACCTTAACTTGCCCTATCAACCATTGATTATCAGAATTCCGTGGTTTTACTAAATGCAGACCATCCTAAACTATATGAGGTACACAAGGGGAGGTACTCCAAATTATCTTCCAAATCTCCTATAAAATTCACTGGAGGTCTAGCATGACTTAATTAGCTTAAATCCAGAAATTTATAATTTTCCTAATTAATTCGATATTTATTTTATTTTTCTCAAGGATTGGCCATGGGTAATTTTTAACATGAACTACATGATATTCTTAAGTTATGGCCACCCGAAAATTGTGATCACTAAATAACTGTAAGGTATCATCAAATACCAATTTGCAGGATTTTACAAAAGGTATATAGCCTCTAATTAATTTATTTGTTATAGTCTCATTATTCCCTTTTAAAGAAGGAAGTACTGAAATTACTCATCATAAAATTATAGAAAAATTACTGACTAATAGTATGATACAGAAAAGATCATTGTGCAAAGAATCATAATTTTACCAGCTTGCTAAGCACTAAAATAAATTTAATCCAATATCCATGATAAATAATACTTAATGAAGCAAGCCTTAGAATTAAGCTTCTAAAAATCCCATAAAAATTCACAGAGTTTAAAAATCATAACAAAGGTTCTCTGCCTAAATTTCATCAATTTCCAGGAAGTTTGTACTCCATAATAAATTTTCTAAGCAAATCATACAACTACTAAATCATTAAGGAAGTACCCAAAATAGTGATCATAAAATTCATAGAAAAATATCCAGAGCTTGTACTACCCCTATAATCAACTCCACCCATTTCTCATCACTTTTTAATGTGATTTGGTGTCATTTCCTATCTCTACAAGTTTTGCGCCCTAAACTAGGGTTAGATTTTTAGATATTCCAACGATCTCCAAATCTACTAAGATTTCATCCAGAGAACAATATTAGCCCTATGGTTCTCATCACCCAATCTCGGGTCAATCCGAGGTCATCTGACCACATGACCTTCACAAACCACCAAGACCCATCCTTAGGGTTTGGCCTTGGTCCTTAGGGTAAACTTACCCCGATCCACCTCAAACTCCATGAGGGGTGCTAGAGAATATTACTAGCCAGTGGTAAAAATCTCAGCCTCTGTTGAGGTGATCTCACCACTCAAACTTCAAAAGTGCACTTTTAACCTAAGACCTCTTATTAGGGCAAAACTTTGGGTTAATCATTTCTGATCCAAACCATCTCCAAATGAGATGAAAATTTATACAGAATCTTATGGTGAACCCAGGGACCACTCACCAAAATTTAGGAGGGTTTGGAAATTATTTAACAATCTAATTAAAATCGGCTAGGATTATTGAATTTTTTCTAAAAACTATAGAAAAATATTCTCCAAAAATTCTCATTTTTGGATAGCACCTAGATATATGTAAGATTAGACCACACCCCAAATTTCAAGTCATTTGGATGACTGGATTGGGGTGGGGAATTTTTCTAAGGTCAAGGCAGCCCTCTGGATAGACCTCACCAAAAAGGGTGCTGTGGTCTAACCAGGATCCCAAATCGAGTGAAATTAATTTTGAATTAAAGTAGACTTCAAGGGCTACATTTCCTATGTTGATCATTTTTCCCGTAGGAGCCTCTAGGTATTTTTCCCCAAATTATTTAACTTGACAGATATCTCACTCAGAAATTGATTTAAAAACTAGAATTTATTTCTAATGCCACTGTTCATCTTCTTCAACAGCCCGAAACAGAGGCCTAAAACCTAATATCCTGTAGCTTTTCCAAGCTATTTCCCGGCCACCCAGCCATCTCCCTGGCCGGCCACCACCACCACCACCTCTGTTGAGGTGAGGGCTAACGTCGGGCGGCGGCACGGCCGCCGGAGAGGCGGTTTCCGGCGAACCCGCCACCATGAAATTTTCGGAAAACCACCAATACGCTCACCCGATCTGGCTCTTTTGAGCCCGATATCTCTCCTAACGATTCCTAAGATCTATCCGCAGAAGAAGAGGGAGGGGAGGACCTTGTTCGCGGGTTGAAGGCGTGCAGAGCGTCGGGAAGCCATTTGCGCGGTGGTGGCGTCGCCGGAAATTCTTCAACAGCAAGGAGGAAGTCTGAAACAGTTGAGGGAGTGTAAACTTTTCCTCTTGCTCTCAGGAATCTTTTATAGATGAGCAAATGGGGAGGGGAAAGGGTGATACGTTGGAGATGAAATGTTGGCGGCCATTAATAACCCTCTTATGACGTTTCGGTTATGACGAACGGCAGTTTAAAAAAGTTGGAGATGAAGAGGTGCTTGCCAGGTGGCAATTTCCTATTGGACCTACTTTCCCTAATTATTAACATAATTAAAGTAGGGAACGACCCATAAATACTCTTGATTTTTTCATCCCCACAGCCAAAATTTATTAAGGCATCGGTTACCAAAACTTCCAGTCTGGCTGACGTTTCGGCCTTGGTCACGGGCGTGACACATAGGTCACGGGCATGACAGGCCCGGTTAGCAGTTCTGGGTTCGACGATCGTCGAACTAAGATCGAAGATCGTCGAAGGGTGGTCATGGGCGTGTCACCTTGGTCACGGGCGTGACAGGTCTGGAGACCAATTCTGGTTCGACGATCGTCGAATTGGGATCGACGATCGTCGAGCGTGTCATGCCCTATGTCATGGGCGTGACATGGCGGGTCACGGGCGTGACAGGCCCGTGTGGCCGAATTTGGTCCGACGATCGTCGAATTGGGATCGACGATCGTCGAGCGTGTCACGCCCTTTGTCACGGGCGTGACATGGCGGGTCACGGGCGTGACAGGCCCGTGTGGCCAAATTTGGTTCGACGATCGTCGAATTGAGATCGACGATCGTCGAGCGTGTCACGCCCTTTATCACGGGCGTGACATGGCGGGTCACGGGCGTGACCAACCCGTGACCCGATTTCCTAGTCGATTTATTTCAAGTTTTGGGCTCCCTAGGGTTCTACCACAACCATCCGACTCCTAGGGGTCTAGCCGAAAATGGGATGTTACACCTAGATTTGCATGAAGTCACCCTTATACTAAGATGAATTAAGTTGTATTTGATGTCCTGTTTAAGTTATGTGTTTGCAGGATATAATTGCCAAGTGTAACCAATGTTAGTCTACAATGTGTCACCAAACATAAGACCATACAATATAATCCCTCATTGTGTGATCCATGGTGTTGACTCTTGTGTAGCCTCTCTATTGGGATACACTTCATTTTCAAGCACTAAAGGAATAGGAGAAAGACTAGTTGTTTAATTCCTTGAAGAAAGAAAATTCACAGAATGCAGAATTTTTTAAGTGTTTCAATCGAGTAATAACTTGAGTACTCGAGTAGAAGTGTAGTCAGCTCTCGAGTAAGCTATGTCTAGCACTCGAGTAACTTAAGTAGTTCTCGAGAAGATTTATTGTTAGTTCTCGAGAAGCCAAGTAGTACTCCAGTATATCCTTTCTTATTCTCAAGTTATCAGAAAATATCTAGCTCAGAATTTTTCTAACTCTAGTACTCGAGTAGCTAAGATCATTACTGGAGAAGGCCGAGACTTTGTACTCGAGTATCAGAAGTTTAGTACTCGAGTAGTATTTCTTGTTCTTGAGAAGTTCAGCTAGTACTCGAGAAGTCAATTTCAATTTCTCGAGTAACAGAAGATACTTCCCGAGTAGCAAGAAATACTTTCCAAGATTTTCTCTAAGTGTTGTTCTCGAGAACTTTACATTCCTTTCTCGAGAAGCTAAAGTGATTACTCGAGTAGTCTATCATATATTCGAGAAATGCAGATCATTTTTCGAAATTTCTTAATTCCTGACAGACGTGATTTCAAAAATGATTTCAAACCTAATATCTTTTATTATTTGTCTGTGTACTGTCTTTATGATTATGACCGTTAAGGCTTGTCCTATAAAAGTTCCAATCAAATCGACTAACCCTAACAAGGAGAATACCGAGAAAATCAAGTTTCTGAATCGTTCATACATTCTAAATCGGGAATCTGTTGCCGCTCTTCATCGACGATCTCGCCGCCGCTTCTCCGATTCTTGTGATTCAGAGCAAGTGAAGATCAACTGATCAAGGAATTCTTAATCTTACAGATTCATTTCTTGATCATGCTGATCCAAGGTTTTCAGATCCAGTAATTTTGGCTTGTCTTCTTTGATCAATTTCTGAGAAAGCTTCAAAGTTCACGAAAGAAGAAAGGCTGAAGACATATCTGAGATATTCTATTTGTATATCTTTATTTACAACATCTTTTTTCTTATAGGAGTTTTATCTCCGAGTCATAGGTGTTTATTCTCCGAGAAATTATTGTAGGATTATTTTCTTTCGAGGGTAGATCCATTTTTGTCGATCAAGTTGTACGGGCATTGCTCCGAGTTGTAGGATTGGTTTTCAATCAGAGGAAATAGTGAAGTAGCCAGGTCTAGTGTTTTGCTCGATCGGTGTGGTGGAGAGTGGACGTACCCAAGATTGGGGAACCACTATAGATCTGGTGTTCTCTGTGTTTGTATGCTTATTTTATACGTATAATTCATTCAATTTCTTTATTACATAAAAAGACGGAGACCTCACCCACTCACCCTCTCAAAGTGATTTAGGTAGACAACTAATAACATCAAACATTCACCTTACTTTCTTCTCTTTGGTATCTGTACTTTAGGAGGTGTTTGTTGAGGCACATCAGCTTGTTTAGAATTCCAGACTTGTGAATAAGTATCAGGAGGTGGAGCTTCATAAAATTCAGGCCTTTGAGAGAATATAGGCCTTTGAATATTGACATCCAGGCTAGGTGGAGGGGCTGTAGTTGGATCAACTGCGAATTCTTGGAAGATCTGAATATGCATCCACACTGCAGTGTCATAAGTATACAACATTGTACTCTTAATTTCCTGTACCACTGATGTTTGAATCTCTTTAATTTGATTGTTGCATTGATCTTTCATCTTGTTGACTTTATTATATATATATGTTCCTTTACTTTCTCCTCCCCCTTTTTTACTTCTACAGAGGCGGTGCCAATGGATTCATCTTTGAACATGCCAACTTCCTCACAAGTTTTGAAGTTGACTTCCTCTATTTTCTTTAGTAAAAGAATTCTATTATTCTCTACTGTAAGAGCTTGGTTCAGTACCTCACCAACACTAGTGATAGTGTGGTCTATAGCTTTGCCTCCAATTAGTAGCAACCTTTTGAATTCATTAGTATTGCTCTGAATTTCTGCAAATCCTTGGCTCATTTCCTTTTCTAAAGCAAAGACCTTATCTGTAATAACTTGAATGGAGGTATCAAAACTCTCTTTTCTTAGCCAACATGGCTTCAATTTTATTTAAGATATTGTCTTCAGTAATGACTTCTGTCTGAGGAGGTGGATGAGGTAGAATTTTAGCTATCTAGGGAATGACTTCTTCAATGAGTACATTAGATGTGGAGGTCTGGTTTCTTCTAGTAGTTATTATTTCATCTTCAGCATCATCACCTATGATGGTGGGAATGTTGAATGGTAGGTTTGGAGAGGTGGTTCAGTTGCTTCAAGAGATAATTCTTCAGGATCAGAAATTGAAACTATCTCTTCATATTGTACACCCTTACCAGGAGACTAGGGCTGAGAAGATTCTGGTTCAGATGGATTTTCTAGTGTAGATGGTTCTGGTTGAGATGATTCTGGTTGAGATGGATTTAATGGTTGAGAAGATTCTGTTTGAGATGGATTTTTTGGTTGAGATGGATTTACTTCAGGCAGAGAAGAGAGAGGTTCTTTAGAGGTGAGTTCCTCTATCCTCTTATTAATGTCAGCTTCTGTAGATATTACTTGATCATCTACCTGGGCATCAGTAAGAAGTTCTTGAATAGGCAGGTCAGCAGCAATAAGATCTGAGCCATCTTCTTAGATAGAAATGCCCTTTCCAGCAGTATATGCAATTGTTGCTTCTTCTGTGACTATATGTTCAGCAGCTAGTGGAGTTATGACTTGGGTTTGAATATCAGATAGGACTATAACTAGAATTAGAACTAGAGCAGACTACACTATAACTTATACAGATGGAGTAGGCTACCCCTCAATAACTGGACTAGATGTGCCAAGTATTTGATGAGAGTGGGGAGATGGAGTCCTAACTTCATCTATAACTATCCTTGGAGCTAGAGGGGCTTAGCCTGGCCTTTGAAGTTTAATTTCCCATCTATGGATAAAGGTAATTGAAACCTTCTTCATGTGATGAATGGCCATGCCCTTATCCAAAGTAAAGATATCTGGCCTCAACTGATTTAGATTGAGAGACAGAATTCTTCCATAGTTGGGGCTTTTTATACTCTCTTTGATCTTGTCAAAAATTATCATCCCCCATTAAAATTTCTTTCTACAGATTACTGCAGTCATCATGTCAAAAAAATCTATGGGGATATAGCTAATTGAAATAGTGCGGCAGAGAAGAACCTTTCCAAAAATATCGGCAAGTAGCTTGCTCTCTGCATTCATGTACAGTCGGCGAATTGTGAGGGTTGAGTCGGTAAGGCCACAGAAGCTAAAACCCCTATCATAGTCTAGTCCTTCTAGGTCATCTTCCTCATCAATCACTGGCTGCCACAAAAGTTGAGAAACAGAGGTTGAGGTCATCTTGACTTTGATGTTGCATACCTTGGTTTTCAGAACTTTGCCATTGCGCTTGACCTTAACATTCTGGAAGAACACTTCCACATCAGAAATGAGTACTTTGCATGGGTATTGAAGAACAAAGGTCTGTCTAGCAGTGTTGAGCAATATAAGAACATTTCTGAAGTCATCAAAAATATCGTCGATCCCAGTTGAAATGAGTTCACTGCCGATGCCTATCTTTGATGAGGGAGCCATTGATTGAAGAACTGAAAGTCTGCTAGCCGGCGAGAATAGGAATAAGGTTGTTCGCCTGAGGTGCGGCGTAGATGAACAAGAAAAAGGGTTTTCTCGAGATGGAGATTTTAAAATCCGGGATTTGGATTTTTTCTTGACTTATTCTAGTTATATAAAACCTAAATCTTGATGATTAAGGAATGAAATAATAATAAAATACCCGAGGTATGGCGGTTGTAGTTCCCGGGTGCCAATATCAAAATTTGAACTTTGAGAGAATTCTACATCTTATTTCTCGAGTGAAAGACATTTCTCGAGAAGAAGCTCACATGTTCTCGAGTAGAGATACCATTTCCGAGAAGAAAACTTGTTGTTCTCGAGAATAAACTAAGTACGCCAGTAATGAAGTTGTTCTCGAGAAGTGAAGTCCTCACTTAGAATTTTCTTGATTTTGAAGGGTAATCCGATTCTTGAATTTTGTTGTGAGGACCTTTTCTTCATCATTCCTTGTTAAGCATGCCAAGTTCTTTTTTGAAGAATGATAACTTGCCCTCGTCTAGTGGCTTCGTGAAAATGTCTGCAACCTGCATGTCAGTTGGAACATACTAGAGATTGATGTCTTCATACTCCACATGCTCCATGATGAAATGGTACCTCAGCTGTATGTTCTTTGTCCAGCTATGAGAGACTGGGTTGGTGGCTATTGCAATTGCACTAGAGGAATCACAGAATAGTGGGATGTCCTTGACCATCAAGTTATAGTCTTCAAGTTGATTCTTGATCCATAGTACTTGTGCACAACAGCTGCCGGCAGAATTGTATTCTTACTCGGTCGTTGAGATTGCGACATAATTTTGCTTCTTGATGCTCCATGAGATGAGTCTCCTTCCAAGGGATGGGCAAGTTCCAGAAGTGCTTTTTCTATCATCTTTACTACCTACAAAATATGCATCTGAAAATCCAATTAGCTCGCTATCATTACTTCTTAGGTGCCATAAGCTAAGATTTGGTGTACCTTTAAGGTATATCAAAATCTGCTTTGAAGCAGTATAATGAGATATCTTAGAGTTCACTTGATATCTAGCACACACATGTTGAAAACATGATGTCTGGCCTACTAGCAGTAAGGTAGTGCAAGGATCCAATTATGCTTCTGTACTTGGTTTCATCAAAAGGTTCCCCTTTCTCATCCTTGTCCAGAGACAGAGTTTAACCCATTGGATTCCTCATAGAGTTTACATTCTCCTTTTAGAATTTCTTAATAAACTTTTGTGAACTTCATCTGAGAGATGAAAATTCCATCCTCAGATTGTTTCACCTGAAATCCTAAGAAATACTTCAGTTCTCTCATACTGCTCATTTCAAACTTCGCTTGCATAAGTTTAGAAAACTTCTTGCAAAGGTTGTCGCCAACAGAACCAAAAATGATGTCATCGACATATATTTGCACTAGGAAAATCTTGCATTTTACTTCCCTAAGAAATAATGTCTTGTTTATCGTTCCTCTTGTGAACTTGTTCTCAAGAGAAAGTTAGACACCATTTCATACCAAGCTCATAGAGCTTGTTTCAAACTATATAGCGCATTAAATAATAAATAAACAAATTCAAAGTTATCAGGATCAACAAAACTTGGAGGTTGTTCCACATACACTTCTTCCTTTATGTCACCATTAAGGAAGGCTGTCTTCACGTCCATTTGGTAGACAGTGAAGCCTTTGAGTGCAGCATATGCGAGGAACAACCTGATTACCTCCAGTCTTGCCACTAAAGAATATTTCTGATCGAAGTCGATCCCTTCTTCTTATTTGTGCTCTTTGGCGATGAGTCTAGCTTAGTTTTTTATTATGGTTCCATTTTCAGCCATCTTGTTCCGTTAGACCTACTTTGTTCCAATCACATTCCTTCCTTTGTGTCTTGGCACAGGCTTCCAGGCTTGGAAACCTTTGAACTAATTTAGTTCTTCTTCCATTGCCATTACCCAAGATGCATCCTTGTTTGCTTCCTCAAATTTCATTGGTTAAACCTACAAGAACAAAGTCAAATACAAATTCTTGTTAGTTATACCTCTCCGATTTCTGACACCATCACGAGGGTCTCCTATGATTTGATCAATTGGGTGATCCTTCAAGTGTCTGAGATCTAAATTCCTTACATCTAGAGCTTCCTTTATCACTGGAGTGACTTCATTATCTTGAATGACTTATTTATCATGGTGATCAACCTCTCCAATTAGGGTTGGATTGGTGATCTTGATGAACTCTAGACATTTTTCTTTAACTTGCTCATCCAAGCTTAATTCCTTTAACATTGAACCTGCATCTTCAACAAACACACTAGAAGAGCTGCTTTGTAGCAAGCTCGTCTCATCAAATACAACATTAATAGATTATTCTACGACCAAGGTTTTCTTGTTAAAAATCCTATATGCCTTACTATGGCTACTATATCCTATGAAAAAACCTTCAAAACTCTTTTCACTGAATTTAGTTGTGTGATACTTCCCATTGTTAAGTATGAAGCATTTACTACCAAAGATTCTAAAATATAAAATCATTAGTTTCCTGCACTTTAGGAGTTTGTAAGGTGTCTTATCATGGTTCTTATTTATGAGTGCTCTGTTTTGCACGTGACAAGCAGTGTTGATGACTTCAGCCCAAAAGTATTCTAGTAGTGAGGCGTCACTCAACATGGCTCTACAAGCCTGTATGAGTGTTCTATTCCTTCTCTCTGTGACTCCATTCTATTGAGGAGTACGGGGAGAGGAAAACTCTTGAAAGATACCTAGGCTTTCACAGAATTTTGTCATGTCCCCAGATTTGAACTCTGTTCCATTATCACTTCTTATTTTAATAACTGAACAGTTGTATTCATTCTGGATCTTCTTGACAAAATTAGTGAAAATATCAAAAGTATTTGACTTGACATTTAGAAAAAAAACCCACGCAAAATGAGAGTAGTCATCTACAATAAACTGTGTATAATCCTTACCTCCCAAACTTCTAATTTGCAGGGGACCGAACAAGTTCATATGAAGTAGGTGTAAACACCTATTAGAATCTTTGCCAATAATGCGTTTAAAGGTAGCCTTAGTTTGCTTGCCTTTCCCGCATGTATGACAAGGTCTATCTATAATGCACTTAACGTTGGGTGGATCACATACTAAATTAAGAGAAAATAATTTATTAATTGTTTTGTAATTTATATGTGCTAATCTCTTGAGCCATTAGTCCCCAAGAGACACACTATCTTTTGCCTAAAACCACACTGGTGTAGAAGAGTCTATTAAAATATAATTTAAACAGAATATATTTTTACTATGTGTGACTGATATAATCATTTCTAAGTTATCTATCGATTTTATCAAGCATTTGTCTGTACGAAATTCAACTATGTATCCTTTATCATAGAGCTGGCTTATGCTTATAAGATTATGTTCTAGTCCACCAACATAAGCCACATTTGAGAAGGATACACTACCATTAGTGATCATATCGTAGCCTCTTTTGATTCCCCTGTCAGAACCTCCATAGATAACCTTTGGCTCGTTGATAACTGGAGAGTACTTCTGAAGAAGGCGTCTTGTCCCGGTCATGTGCCGAGAGCATCCACTGTCCAAATACAAGATAGGCGAATTGGTTGCCTTTGGATATACCTGTAAAAATAGAATCAGTTTACCTTAGGAACCCAAACACGTTTGGGTCCTTGGTTATTTGTAAGCATGATCCCCCTAGGAGTGTTAACATTACAAGTGGTATGCGTCTCATAATTAACTAGAGGAGTTTTATAGCTTCTAGGTTTAAACAAACAATCTACAGCAAAGTGACCAACTTTGCCGATACACAAACAATCAATCGTGTTTTACCTTTTCCAAGTCTCCTTCTTGACCTTTTGAACGTGTGATCTTGCAGGGGAAAATGATCTGGAGGTAGAAGCCTCATGATTATGGCACTTACAAGCCTTTTTCACCTCCTTTTCCTTATGTACAACTAGCTTGGCCTTAGGTTCCTTCATAATATTATGGCCATGAACGTAGGGACCATAGTATTTCATTTGTATTTCCTCATAAGGTGCCTTGAGCACACTTTGACCAAAGTTTCGGGGATGGGTCCATCCTTGATACCGTGACTTAGGCTCCGTTGATGCGTAAAATGCGCTCTTCCGGTCGCTTGCTCGAGAGTGGAGCACGATCGATTCGAGATTCGAGGATAGAAAGGATGGTTGATCTAGGTGCGGGAGATAGCAGGGAAGGTTGATGAGGAATTGTCGTGCAGAAAATTACTTTGACGGTTAGCTCTGATGGTTGATGCCGAGAGAGTGTGAGAAGGACAGAAGAAGAGGGGGGCCGCTTGTAGTGGCAACAACAGATTTCACCTGCCGCGGCTAAAATACCACTCTTGCGACGGGCTTTCCTTTGATTATGAATTGAGATTACAGCTTGAGATTGCACCTTTACATGGAAAGAAAATAAAGTGTACAAAAGGAGAAACTGGCAGCTAAGGAAAGAGGAAAATATCAGAGGCCGCGCGGGTTGACCAGGGAGGTCAGCGGACCGCGCGGTTAGTTGATCAAGCAGTTCGATGGACTAGGCTGGGCGAACTACGTGATCAAGTTGAGGAGAAAATGGGAGAAGGTCGCGTAGAGTGAGAGTTGGAATCCGCAAGACCTGATGCACTGGTCTTGATGTCTCCACCGTGTCCTCGAATGAGAGGTATGGGGGCCTATTAATAGGCCCAAGGAGGTAACGGTCTTGGTAACGTCACCCCCGGTAGAGCGGTAAGTTTTGCGAGTAGAATAAGGAGTCTACCGAGTCCGCGCCGAGCTGTGCGAGTTGAGGAGCAGATTGTCTGCTGCTGGGAAGCGACCTGGGCAAACTGTAGGTCTAGCTGGCAGACGATAGAGTGAGTCCGCCTAACCCACTGTAGACAGGAAGATGTGTCCGATTGACTTTCGTGTTGGGGTAACCATGGCGTACTACTTAATGAGTCCGCCCAACTTGCTGAGGATGGATTGACCTGGCCTCATCTTGCTGGAGGCTGTCCCAAATGCTTGGCGACGAGGTATGGAAACCTGAAGGATTGAAGAGTCCAGGTCATGTATGTTTATTGGTGGCCTGGAGGCAGTTCGCCACTTCTGTTGGATGAAGAGTCCATCTTGTGGGTTGGAGTGATGTGCGCGTGGTATGGCGCTGCCTGGCGTAGAGTTATGTTGAGTTGTCGTTTCTTATGGCGGGATGATACTGAGTCCGCCTATTGCTGCCAGACTGGAGAGCTGGTCACCGCATGGATGGTGTGCGGGATGGAGAGTTGGAGGGAAGAGCTAGTCCACCTCCTTTAGGCGGAATAAAGTTTGAGTCCGCCACCTCCTTCGAATAGAAGGAGCAGGTCGCCACCTTTGTTGGAGAAATCTTGTCTCCTGTTGGACCTATCGAAAGAGAACTAATGCACGATTAGCTGAACTAACCGTGCGGCTTGCAGGGGCAGACTTAGGAAGCAATCTGCAACCCCTATAGAATGGGCAGCTGCTATGCAACCTGGGAAGTAAGACCGGGGAGACCGCCCTCGCCGCTCGGACTGAGCGGACAGAGAAGTTCTTTTGCCCACCCTTAGAAAAAAGGGCTGACATGTCGCAGACTTCAGGGGGAAGCTGGAGTAGGCCGCAACTTGCGAGTTGTCTTCCATGGGAGGGATCGCAGATTTCTCAGTTAACATAATCCTCGAACTTTTTTATGTCCTGAAGGGAACTTCAAAAAAGTAGGAGACCCGTAAAAATCATGATCCATCCGTTAGAGAAACAAGAGGTAGGGAGAGAAAGAACCTGATATCCCTCCTCAGAAAAGGGCTGGTAATGTCTGTCTTTTTTTCCTGCAAAGGAAAATTTAATGCAAGAGAAAAGAGGTACATCTCGCGTGTACCTGAGTTGATTTTGCAAAACAAAGAAGACGTGAATATCTTCTAATGGGCTCTGCAAAACAATTATGAGAGGAAAGCATAAAAGAATGATAACTTGCAAGTACCAGAAGGAGGCTTGCAAGCACATGTTAATTTCTGCAAAAGGAATTGTAAGTTGCACGTATGAAATGAAACTAAGTTGCAAGTACCTGGATGTCAATTGTAAGTCTCTACTAATCTTTGCAAAGGAAGAGTAAGCAGTAAGTACGATAGAAAGGTAATCTGCAAGTACCTGAAGGGAACTTGCTAATATTTGCTAATCTCTACAAAAGAAGAGTAAGCAGCAGATATGATAGAAAAGTAAACTGCAAGTACCTGAACGGAACTTGCTAATATCTGTTAATCTCTGTAAAAAGAAGAGCAAGCAGCAGATATGATAGAAAAGTAAACTACAAGTACCTAAAGGGAACTTGCTAATATCTGCTAATCTCTGCAAAAGATGAATAAGAAGCAGATATGAAAGAAAAATAAGCAGCAAGTACCTGAAGAAAACTTGCTAATATTTGCTAATCCTTTCAAAAAGAAGAGTAAGAAGCAGATATGATAGAAAAGTAAACTACAAGTACCCGAAGGGAACTTGCTAATATCTGTTAATCTCTGCAAAAAGATGAGTAAGTCGTAGATATAAAAAGAAAACTAAGTCTTAAGTACCTGGATGGAACCTACGAATATTGATTGTTGACGTGATAAGTTATAATTGGATAGCAAAAGGGATACCCGACAAACTCTGCTATGAACTGAATAGAGATCAAACCGCAATAATGATCGTCTTGTGTGATAAAATATGATGTATTTAATATGAAATCCAAATCAACAAGATGAAACCATCTTAATTATACTTCAATAACATGGCTTGTAAGTAAACAGAAATAGAATCCTTGATTGAATAATAGATGCCAAGAATAAGCACAATCAATCGTCAGCGGATGGGGTTTCATTAAAGCCGAATATATAAGCAAGATAGATGCTGCAAATCCTTTTGATTAGTTAGACTTAACCTATTAACCTATAAGAAGGAAAAAAAATATAGTAAGGAGGGCTATACCCTGAAGATGACCCAAAAAGACTGGATGTAGCAATAGGAGATCACATGTGGGCCTTATGCATCGCTTGCCTATGAAAAATCATCTAGGGCGTAGTCCTACCTAGAGTGGGCTAGCCGCATTCCATTAGAAGAGCACAAAAGGGAGACATACACAGAAAATCCTAAGAAGGAAGTGAAAGATACACCGCTCTCTTTCCTCGGGTAACAAAGATCACTGATCAATTAGACTAGATGTGCCAAGTGGCCTCTTGCTTGTCTGCGAATTGATCAGCAGAGTTGTTGGCCACGCTAAGGCACAAATCAAGAGTACCTTAGAGAATTCATCCGTTACAGTTGTGAGATGATCGAGGAGTCAAGGCTACACTTGATCATCATTGCTGGTCTAACAAAGATCATCATAACTATAATATATCCCTAACGGAGCACAGCAGAGCTAACACATGGGACCTCCCTTGATGCACCCTTTGTGTTAGATACCTGATAAGATCCGAAGACTGTAGTACACCATCATAGATTGAACAACCCCCACTATATGTTCTCATCATGGTATTATGCCGGAGAACAATCTATGGAGGGAATAACCTAACTTGGCAATATCTCATTGGTTCAGTAATATCTTTGGCAAAGAGAAAAAGTAGAGGAGGAAGCACTCCATAAAGGGAAAAGTGCCAGTATGGGATCTCTGACGTAAAATTTATTGAAATAAAATGAAAGAACACTTAGAAGTCTTTTTAGGGAGAAAATGTATAAAGAGTAAAGTAGAAGAAAACAGTCATGATCGCAAGGAGCCTGCGATGTCCTTTTTGCTTTACAATAATCTTTTGAAGACGCCCTCGTCAATGGCATCAATGGTCTCGCCTATAACGAGGTCATGATACTTGTTGATTTGATTCACTCCCTTTGAACTGCAAGGAATGTCTGCTACTTCTTTGCCTTTGGAAGCAAGCGGATCAGAGTGGTCATCCTTCGTGAACAGATCATGCATCTTACCCTTCCTCAGCATCTTTAGCACAAGTTGGCAAAGCGCTCGACAGTTTTAAGTCAAATGCCCCGTTTCTTTATGAAACTCACAGAACGGATCTAAGTCTTTTGATCTTTGATCTGCTGGCTAATAAGGCCTTTTGAAATTAGCCCTACCCTTCATGATTTGGCTTACTTTTTGCATGGCCTCATCTAGTTCGGATTCAATCAAGTCATCATCTTGCTGATGATGAATCGATTATGTTTGCAGAGTCAGGGCTGACAATGGTAACAATTGATCTTGGGCATGATCCTACCCCGGGAAGGGGTGTCGATGCTGTTGAAATCTTCTTCCCTTCCTTGAGTGGGATTGAAAATCTTTCCGAGGAGACCTCAGAAGCTGCTTGTAAGAAAATGTATCTTTCTCTGCTATAAGCCTGGAGACGAAGTTGGGGTTGCTTTTCTCACCGCAGATGTATGAGTTGGCAAAACCAATCAACTCTTGATATGTCCGTGGTGCTCGGACGTTAGCCTCAAACTTGAGTTGTCCGTCATGCAGGCCGTGAATAAGAGCCACTAGATACAATATTGATCGACGATATCAATGTCCAAGATCTCTTTCTGAAAATGATCCACAAAATGAGACCAAGCCTCGTTCTCTTGCTTCTTGATCTCAAAGAGGGCTTCTAGACTGCCCTTTCTCTTTGTAGAGGTAGAAAACCTGAGCAGAAACTCAATTAACAAATCAGCGAAGGAAGAGATAGATTAAGGTCGTACTCCATAGAACCAATCCCTCACTTGACCATCGAAGGTTGTTATAAGGAGTTTGCATTTGGTAGCATCTGATATGGTCTTGAGAGCTACGGATGATTCAAAGACTTGGAGGTGCTTCATTGGATCAGTCTCTCTAGTGTAAATTGGCCATCGCGACACTCTGAAGTTTACTAGAGTTGGTTCATGTCGAATATTTTCTAAAAATGGTGACGGCTCTTCCTACTCTCCTGCAGCATAAGGGAAAAAGGGAGCATAAGTTGTAGCTGCAAAAGGAGCAGGAGGATAAAAGGGAAAAGTTGTTGCGGGAGGAGCAAAGGTAGGAACTGAAAAGTAGGGATAACTTCACTGAATGTTTAGGAATCTTGCTCGACTTCCTCAGGCAGCTTCCCAGAAGAGGTTTTGACGAGCTATGAACTCATCGTTTTGAGATTGCAAAGGGGCTGCAGGCCCTTGCCGAAAGGTTGGTTGGTAAATAGGAGGATAGACCGCCAGATAAGCCGGTGGATAATCTTGAGTAGTCTCCAATGCTGGTGCTGGATTAACTGGAGGAATTGGTGTTGTTGCAGATTACACTTCTAATCATTGTGTGATAGTAGCTAGAGTACAGTTAATTTCTTGAAGCTATTGGGCAGTGTCTCTACGCTATTGCTCCAAGGCTTCTTATATAGGATCTTCACTAGGACTTAAAGGAGTAAGGTTCTCAGCTGGTTGATGGTCTCGCATGAGTAACCACTGATTTTCACTGTCTATTCGAGATCTGAAGGCCACATGTTAATGTTGATGCTAAAAATGCGCTCTTCCGCTGGCTTGCTCGAGAGTGGAGCACGATCGATCCAGGATGCGGGGATAGAAAGGATGGTTGATCCAAGAGTGGGGGATAGCAGGGAAGGTTGATGAGAAACTGTCGAGCAGATAGTTACTTTGATAGTTAGCTCTATTAGTTGATGCCAATAGGGTGAGAGGAGGAGAGAAGAAGAGGGGGGCCGCGTGCAGCAGCAACAACAAACATCACTTGCCGCGGCTTAAATACCAGACTTGCGACGGGCTTTACTTTGATTAAGAATTGAGATTACCGCTTGAGATTGCACCTTTACATAGAAAGTAAATAAAGGGTACAAAGGGGGAAACTGGCGAAAAGGAAAGAGGAAAATGCCAGAGGCCGCGTAGGTTGACCAGAGAGGTTGGCAGACCGCGTGGTTAGCCGATCAAGCAGCTCGCTAGACTAAGCCGAGCAGACTGTGTGATCAAGCAAAGGATAAAATGGGATAAGGTCGCCCATATGGAGAGTTGGAATCCGCAAGACCTGATGTGCTGGTCTTTACGTCTCCACCGTATCCTCGATAGAGAGGTATGGGGGCCTATTTATAGGCTCGAGGAGGTAACTGTCTTGGTAACATCACCCCCGGTAGAGCAGTAAGTTATGAGAGTAGAACAAGGAGTACGTCGAGTTCGCGTCGAGCTGTGCGAGCTGAGGAGCAGATCGCCTGCTTATGGGAAGTTCCTAGAGCAAACTGGAGGTCTAGTTGGTGGATGGCAGAATGAGTCCGCCTTGCCTGCTACGGACAGATTGTAACACCCCAGAATGGTGCAGCATATAGTCGACCTGAGCTCGATCATTGTCGAGAGGAGCTCGACGAGGATCTTCATGCTGAGCTCGACAAAGATTGTCGAGCGGAGCTCGACGAAGATCGTGGATCTGAACTCGACAAAGATCGTCGAGCGGAGATCTATGAAGATCAGGGATCAAAGCTTGACAAAAATCATTGAGCAGAGATCAACGAAGTTTATCGAGCTGAGCTCGACGAAAATCTATTGGGTATTGCATCCACAATATACCTGATTTGAAGAAGCCCCTGAACAAGCTAAGGTGAATTGAAAATTTATTTGACAATTCTATCAAGGTTTGCTTGCAACTATTCCATGCTAAGTACACGCCAATGTCAGGGTGCAGTGGGTCAATATACACGGGTCTGCGCAACGTAATCCCTCGTTGCGTAGATCAGTGTGTTGATTCACGTTTGCTCTCTCTATTGGAGTGTATTTATTTTCAAGTACAGGGTCATGGTAGATCAAGAGCAGAAGAAGGAGCAAAGATGGGTCAAAGACCAAGTCATCAAAAGAGGGAAGAGAGAAAACTATTCTAAGTCAAAATCGACGGGAATCGCTAAGTGATTCCCGCCGACTTCGACGGGAATCGCTAGTGATTCCCGCCGACTTTGACGAGAATCGTTTGTGATTCCCGCCGATTCGACGAGAATCAGTTAGCATATCCCGCCGACTTCTTCTGGCTGAAAGATTTCAAACAGGGATTCTGCCAAGCCAGAATCGACGGGAGTCGTGAGTGATTCTCGTCGACATCAACGGGAATCACCAACGACTCTTGCCAATTTTGCCTTAGGAAAATTTCCTCCGTTCGCTGGACCGAACCAACTTGCCGTGCGCTGTTTTTGCCGGGGCTAGGGCTACTCCTTGTGGGCCCCAAAACGGTCATTCGGGTTGGCTCCTGTTATAAATATACGCGTATTTTGAACCTCCATACACAGTCATTCACGGAAATACGAAAGAGGCCGAACAAGACCTAGCCGATCGCGGAAATCGCTGAAGCTTGTCGCCGCTCGCAAGATAGTCATCGTCATTGATCTCATTGCTTCTCTAATCTTCCAACGATAGTACCGAGGAAAGCAGCGCGTCTCACGTATCTCTCTCGAGATCTCTTGTCTTACGATTCGTTGAACGAGACTTATTCTCCATTCCGAATCGGTTGAGACAATTGATCCGACTGAGATCGTTCGTAGACCTAGCTTGCTTCGTCAAGAAGATTGGATCTACAAAGCATCGCCGCCGCACTTACTTGCTGCCGCCGATCTTGACAAGATCCTTTCCAAGAGTGAAATCCGGTTGTGGATTCTTCATAATTTTCAAGCAAGCTTCAACGAACGAAGAAGGACATCGGAATCTCCAAAAGCTTTGTTTGTATTTTCTTTTACATTCAATTTTGTTGTAAAGGAATTATCATTCCTAGTTGTAAGGGTTGGGTGCAACCCATTGTGGTGGAGTTGTGTTTCCACTTGTGGAAGGGTTCCTTCCGTAGTTAGGGGAGCGTTTCTCTTAGTGTGAGGATTGGATTTCAATCCGGTTGAAGAAGTGACCGAGTCGTCCCATGGTGGGAGATAGGTCGAAGGGGGAAAGTGGACGTACCCAAATCGGGGAACCACTATAATTCTTTGTGTGTTTTCTGTGTTCTGTTTGCTTATTTGTGAAGGTTAGTTTAATTCCGCAAAAGACTGCAATACACTTATTCCCCCCCCATAGGTGGATTAGGTCGATACTAGATACTTTCAAGTGGTATCAGAGGGAGGTTACTCATCAATAAGGTTAACACGTTGAGTAAGATCCTGTGTCTAGTGTCAAGAAGAAAGAAGATCTCAGGAATTGACGGACTCATGTATTCAAGAAAGATTCCAGTATGCACCAAGCTGAATTTTCCCATCTGGAAGGAAAGGATCAAGTTCTACATGGAAGCAGTTGATCCCTGTCTCTTCATAATAGTGGAGGAGTTCCCTTATATCCCCACTAAGGCCTCCACCATTGATCCGACCAAGATGGTGCCCAAGAAGCTTTTCTGAAATGGATAAGGATGAGATGGTGCTTGTCGGCCTAGACAAGAAAGCTCAAAACATTTTAGTAAGCGCCGTCGATGATTCCATGATGAAGAATTTCAGCAACTGCAGGACTGCCAAGGACATATGGCACTGCCTGTACATTGTGATGGAAATCACAGATGAAGTAAGGGATGATCAAAGATCCCTTCTGAACTAGAAGTATGAGGCCTTCAGGCAAGGTCCCATGGAAGAAATCGGAGTGACATTCGAGAACTTCCAGAAGATCGTCAATGCCCTGAAGGGTTATGTCAGAGTGTTCACCGATGGTGAACTAAATGACAAATTCTTTAGATCCCTTACTAAGGAATGGGACACCAAGATCTGCGCCATCAGAGAATTTGGCAAGCTGGGAGAAACTGATCCCCAGATTCTTTTTGGAAAGCTAATGTCCTATAAGCTTCAGCTGAACACCAAAAAAGCTGAAGAAGAAGCCGATAAGGCCGCAGCCAAAGAAAAGACTGTGGCCCTGAAAGCTAATCACTTAAGTAAAGGCAAGGGTGCAGCCTCCACCCGCTCTTGGAGAAAGGCTGAGGAAGAAGACTCTGAGCCATGCTCATCCAGCTCAGAGCTATCTGAGTAAGAATTCTCCTTCATCACTCGAGAGTTCAAGAAGTTCCTCAAGTTGAGGAATCAGAGAAAAAAGGATGGCTCCTCCTCAAGACATCAGAAGAAAAATTACTCTTCTGACAGGTATGAGTCTAAACAGAACAAACATCATTCTACTGACATTATCTTCTTTGGATGCATTAAGCCATGTCACATCATTGCTGACTGCCACCAAAGCAAGAGATATAAGGGGAAAGGAGAGGAGCACAAGTCCTCTAGAGATAATAAGAAGAAGAGGAGCTACATTGTTAAAAAGCAAAAGACACTGAGTGAATCTGACTCTTCAGACTCTAGTAATGATGAGGAAACCTACTTCGGGCTAATGGGTCGCTCCGACTCAGATGGAGACTGTCCCTTATTTATTGGGAAGGTAAAAGATCGCACCCCCTCTCTATTTCTGACTCTGACTCTGAGTCTCCTGAAGATGACCATGAGGACAGTCCATCTGCCCGTGAGGCTGAACTCCTCAAAAAGTATGAGCTTTTGCTCAATACTTTCGAAGAGTGCCGAAAGAGGTTGAGCGCTCAGAAAAAGTAAGTCAAATTCCTTAAGGCTGAGGGTGTGTCCCTAAGATAAGAGATCACTTGCGTGATCTCTCTCCGACAGGAACACCTGGACCTGACTTCTGAGCACTCAGAGTCTCTAAGGCTCCTTGACCAAAAATAGGAAGAAATCAATAAGCTGGAATAACAGCTTGCGGCAGAGAGGAAGATTGTCAAAAGCTTCTCCATGCCCAAGACTGTTCTTCCTCTGGTTGATGATTTCTCTGCTCAGGCTAAGGGGGCTGGCTTAGGGCATGTGGCTGTGCCTGGTAAATTATCCAAGAGAAACAGAAATCGGAGGAAAAATAAGGCTACTAAGAAGCCCTCTACTACAGAAAAGGGAAAGGCCCCACTCAGTCCTGTATCATTCAAAAAGCCTGACTTTCCTTGCAATGAGCAGGACTTTGAGTCAACCTATGGCCACTTCTTCCGGCCCTCGGTTGAAAAGCCCAAGAGCCAGTATGATGGTTGGACCTTCCCCCCGCAACCACGGAGCAGTTAAGTTCGTTCTGAATCTGCCTAATAAAATTAGTGAAGATGTCAAACGTTAAGTTCGTGGTCAAAATCAGAAGTGACCAAGGAACAAAATTCAAGTCTGGATCTATGACAGAATTCTATGAAGAACATGGTATCTTTCATTAGTTTTCCTCCCCGCGTACTCCTCACAAAAACGGAGTTGCGGAGAGGAGGAACAGAACGCTCATTGAGGCATGTACGATAATTTTGAATGACGCTTCTCTCCCAGAGTACTTCTGGGAAGAGGCTGTCAATACAGCCTATCACGTACAAAACTGAGCCTTGATCAAAAAGAATCATCGTAAGACGCCTTATGAGCTATTGAAAGGCTGGAAACCGACCATGTCCTATCTAAGGATTTTTGGCTGCAGATGCTATGTACTCAATAATGAGAAGTACCCACGTACTAAATTCGGAGAAAAATGCTTCGAAGGCATCTTCATGGGCTATAGTAGCCATAGTCGGGCATATAGGGTTTTCAATAAGAAAATCCTAGTGGTAGAGGTGTCCATTAATGTTGTATATGATGAAGGAAGCCTGCTTCATAGCAATTCTTCCAGTGGCATTCTTGAAGATGCAGGTGCAAGGCTTGAACAGCTAAGTCTAGATGAGACTGCTAAAGATGAAACTCCCAAGTACGTCAAGGTCTCCACCTCAATGCCACCTGGAGAAGATGACGGTCAGGAAGGAGAAATTCTCCCAATAGAGGGATGAGTCCGAGAAGCTGTTGGAGTTCTAGATGCCAGACTCTTAGAGCTCAGACACGTGAGGGATCACCCAAGAGATCAGATCATAGGAGATCCTCGGGACGGTGTCAGAACTCGCAGAGGTACAATTAACGAGATTCTGCACCTAAGTTTTCTATAATAGGTTAAGCCAAAAGTTCGATGAAGCGAACAAAGACGTGTCTTGGATATTTGCAATGGAAGATGAATTGCATCAATTCGAACGATGTAACGTGTGGATGCTAGTTCCCAGACTAAAGAAACAGAATGTGATCGGCACTAAGTGGATATTCAGAAACAAACTAGATGAACACGGGGTCATCATCAATAACAAGGCATGACTGGTTGCTCAAGGTTACACATAATAGGATGGGATTGACTTCGACCAAACCTTTGCACCAGTTACAAGGCTCGAAGCGATCAGATTATTCCTGGCGTATGCCTCTCACAAAGGATTAACAGTCTATCAGATGGACGTGAAATCAGCTTTTCTCAATGGAAATTTAAAATAGGAAGTATATGTCGCGCAACCCCCAAGTTTTGTTAATCCAACATTCCCTAATCATGTTTACTTTCTTAATAAAGCATTATATGGCATAAAACAAGCTCCTCGAGCTTGGTATGAGACTCTGTCTAGTTTTCTTCTTGAGAACAAGTTCTCGAGAGGAAAAATAGATAAGACAATGTTTCTTAGGGAAGTAAAAGGCAAGATTTTTCTGGTGCAAATCTATGTCGATTACATAATATTCGGCTCAACGGACAACAATCTTTGCAAGAAGTTTTCTAAACTTATGCAAGGAAAGTTTGAAATGAGCAGCATGGGAGAGCTAAAGTATTTCTTGGGACTTCAAGTGAAATAGTCTGAGGATGGAATTTTCATTTCTTAGACGAAGTTCATAAATGAACTCCTCAATAAATTCGGAATGGAGAGAGCAACCTCTATGAGGACTCTAATGGGATCCACTTTGTCTCTGGATAAGGATGAGAAAGGGCAATCTTTTGATGAAACCAAATATAAAAGAATAATTGGATCCCTGCTCTTCCTTACTGCTAGTAGACCGGATATTATGTTTTCCACATGGGTTTGTGCCAGGTATCAGGTGAACACTAAGGAATCACATTATGTTGCTGCAAAGAGGATTCTTAGTTACCTTAAGGGCACACCAAATCTTGGCTTATGGTACCAAAGAAACAATGATGTCGAGCTGATAGGCTTTTCAGATGCTGACTTTGCAGGAAGCAGGGATGATAGGAAAAGTACTTCCGAGACGTGCCAATTCCTTGGAAGAAGGCTTATATCGTAGAACAGTAAAAAGCAGAACTGTGTCGCAACCTCTACGGCTGAATCTGAGTACATCTCAGCAGGCAGCCTTTGCACACAACTTCTATGGATCAGAAATCAACTCGAAGATTATGACTTGCAGTTTAGAGAAGTTCCTATGTATTGCGATTCCTCGAGCGCAATTGCAATTGCGAACAATCCAGTGTCGCACAGCCGAACAAAGCATATTGAAGTGCGCGACCACTTCATTTGGTAGCATGTGGAAAACAAAGATATATCTCTCTGCTATGTCCCCACGGATAAGCAGATTACAGATATCTTCACAAAGCCCCTAGGCAAGGCCAAGTTTAGTCTCTTCAAAACTGAACTCGGCATGCTCAACTATGAAGATTGAAGACTGAAGGGCTCAAGGCTCTTGGAACAAGGGGAAGCATCTGCTAGGAACTCAAGATCGAGCACGGATGCAAAAACTGAGGGGGAGCATTTTTCTTCAAGTGAAGTCCCAGATTTGCAGAAGCCAAAAAGGGGGAGATTACCCTCTCGGCCAAGACTAAGGTGGATGCCAATGCTAAGTAGGCCACAAAGGCTATGTTGCTCTAAGGAAAATGGTAATGAATTTCACTCTCAACTGAACTTTCAGTTTATGATTTTTATTCTCATCTATTCTATTCACCTTAGCTTGTAGGGTTTAGGCTTTTTCAAATAGGGGGAGATTGTTGGGTATTGCATCCACAATAGAACTGATTTGAAGAAGCCCCTGAACAAGCTAAGGTTAATTGAAAATGTATTTGACAATTCTATCAAGTTATGCTTGCAGCTATTCCATGCTAAGTACACGCCAATGTCAGGGTGTAGTGGGTAAATATACACGTGTCTGTGCAACGTAATCCCTCATTGCGTAGATCAGTTTGTTGATTCACGTGTGCTCTCTCTATTGGAGTGTACTTATTTTCAAGTACAGGGTCAAGGTAGATCAAGAGCAGAAGAAGGAGCAAAGGTGGGTCAAAGACCAAGTAATCAAAAGAAGGAAGAGAGAAAACTCTTCTAAGTCAAAATCGACGGGAATCGCTAAGTGATTCCCGTCGACTTCGACGGGAATCGCTAGTGATTCCCGCCGACTTCGACGGGAATCGCTAGTGATTCCCGCCGATTCGACGAGAATCAGTTAACATCTCCCGCTGACTTCTTCCGGCTGACAGATTTCAAACAGGGATTCTGCCAAGGCAGAATCAACGGGAGTCGTGAGTGATTCCCGCCGACATCGATGGGAATCACTAACGACTCCCGCCGATTTTTCCTTATGCAAATTTCCTACGTTCGCTGGACCGAACCAACTTGCCGTGCACTGTTTCGGCCGGGGCTAGGGCTACTCCTCGTGGGCCCCACCACGGTCATTAGGGTTGGCTCCTGGTATAAATATACGCGTTTTTTGAACCTCCATACACAGTCATTCACGGAAATACGAAAGAGGCCGAACGAGACCTAGCCGATCGCGGAAATTGCCGAAGCATGTCGCCGCTCGCAAGATAGTCGTCGCCGTTGATCTCAGTGCTTCTCTGATCTTCCAACGACAGTACCGAGGCAAGCAACGCGTCTTACGTATCTCTCTCGAGATCTCTTGTCTTCCGATTCATTGAACGGGACTTGTTCTCCATTCTGAATTGGTTAAGACAATTGATCATACTGAGATCATTCGTAGACCTAGCTTGCTTCGTCAAGAAGTTTGGATCTACAAAGCATCGACGCCGCACTTACTTGCCGTCGCCGATCTCTACAAGATCCTTTCCAAGAGAGAAATCCGGTTGTGGATTCTTCGTAATTTTCAAGCAAGCTTCAACGAACGAAGAAGGACATCGAAATCTCCAAAAGCTTTGTTTGTATTTTCTTTTGTATTCAATTTTGTTGTAAAGGAATTTTCATTCCTAGTTGTAAGGGTTGGGTGCAACCCGTTGTGGTGGAGTGGTGTCTCCACTTGTGGAAGCATTCCTTCCGTAGTTAGGGGAGCGTTGCTCATAGATTGAGGATTGGATTTCAATCCAGTTGAAGAAGTGACCGAGTTGTCCCTTGGTGGGAGATTGGTCGAAGGGGGAAAGTGGACGTACCCAAATCGGGGAACCACTATAATTATTTGTGTGTTTTCTGTGTTCTGTTTGCTTATTTGTGCAGGTTAGTTTAATTCTGCAACAGACTGCAATACACCTATTACCCCCCATAGGTGGATAAGGTCAACACTAGATACTTTCAAAATCGTCGAGGGGAGATCAACGAAGGCCGTCGAGCTGAATTCGACAAAAAGTGTCGATCGAAGATCGTCGAGCTGAGCTCGATGATTATGGCCTGTTATCAGCCCCAAGGCAGAGCGGTGACCCGTGTAAGGCAGATAGTATGCGCCCATTGAGCAGTGCTTGACTTTTTCAACTCCAAACTGAGTCGTTGCTTGGTTTTGTTTATTTGATCGAGTGGCTTGGGTAGAACCTGAGACATTATTTGTAGAGGATTGGAAAGAGGAAATTATTATTTACTTTTCTCTCTCTCTCTCTTCCTTGCTTCCCAAGTTCTGGAGCAAAAACCCTTTGGCTGGTGCTCGGGTTGCTTGTTGGAGAAGATCATGAGATTGAAATCAAGGGCTGAAGCTAGATTCGTGAAGGGGAAAGTGAGTCGCTCATTTCCATCCGCGTAGAAACGCTTGGCCATGGCTCCAAATAAAACATCAAGTGTAACGATCTTTCTTCTTGGACATATGAAGTCCTTATTTTGGCCTGTGCATGGATTTCCCCCACCAAAAGGTGGAATGTTGAGGAATTTCCGTTGGATTGATTCTTGAAATCCCCAAAAAGTCTTGCATATAGATCCGAAAATGTGTAGTACGGAATAGGCATGTTGTGTGAAACCCATCTGGAAAGGTTGGTCTAGATTGATGATGCTTTATTTTGCGCACTGGAGAAGACTACGCGTATAAATGAGTATTTTGTGGAGTCGGTGGGTTGTGCCTATGAAGTGGAGTAACATGAAGTACTGGAATTGAGTTCTAGGAAAATAACCTCGTAATTCTTGTGTTGTATGCTATGGAAAGACCAGTTTTCTGGCTCTACAGGATGTTGCAGGGTTTGGGTTGAGTTTGGGTACAAAAGAGAGCTTCTATTTAACCCGCCAAGCGATCATGAGGAACGCTGACACTCACTCTATTTTTGGATTGTGAATCCAGCCCTTGGTGGAAATTATGACTATTATAAGCTACGAGCTCTTAAATGGCTTCGTGCCGAACGGACAACGGAATGCCGACACGCGTTAGTCAAGACATTGAACTAGTGATTTGAGGAACGGGCAAGGGCTGACTATATCTGCATTATGTTTGCCTGACATGAGAGCCTGGGTTATTTGCGTTCGTGAGGTTCACATAATGAGATGCTTAGGCCTCCGCTCCATTAAGACTGAAGTCTCCGGTTGTAGACCGTGGAGCGCAAAGCTCAAACTTTACCGTTGGGCTCTGGACCCTTTAACGGTGGTGGGACCCTGGTTTTTCGGTACACCGAGAATGTTCCCTAAGTGCACGGAGCGTCGGGCCACATGACCGATGTTTGTGATATATTGATTGTGCGTGAGTGCATATTTTGTGATATATCTATGTAACATCCCATTTCCGGCTAGACCCCTAGGAGTCGGTCTGTTGTGACATAACCCTAGGAAACCCAAGAATTGAAGTACGTCGACCAAGATTTCGGGTCACGGGTTGGTCACGCCCGTTACCGACCCGTCACGCCTGTTACCTAGGGCGTGACCCCTTCGATGATCATCGACTACAGAGAGACGATCGGCGAGCTCTGAATTTCAGTCACGGGTTGGTCATGCCCGTGACCTACCTGTCATGCCCGTGACCTAGGGTGTGACCCCCTTCGACGATCGTTGATCTCAGGAAGACGATCGGCGAACTCAGAATTTGCATCACGTGCCTATCATGCCCGTGATCGACATGACACGCCCGTGACCTATGGCGTGAGCCTCCTTCGACGATCATCGACCTCCGGAAGATGATCGGTGAGCACAGAATTTGCAACCCGAGCCTGTCACGCCCGTGACCGACGTGTCACGCCCGTGACCTAGGGCGTGACCACCCTTTGACGATCGTCGATCTCAGGAAGACGATCGTCGAACTCAGAATTTTCCACCCGAGCCTGTCACGCCCGTGAGCTACGTGTCACGCACGTGAGAAAGGCCGAAACGTGGGTTCAGGCCCAAAATTATTCTAACACACGTTATAATAAATTCTGGTATGGAAAGTTACACCAGGAGTATTTATGGGTCGTTTCCTTCTCTAATTATTTAATAAAATGAGGAATTGTTGGTCCAATAGGAAATTTCCACCTGAATCAGTCTTTTCACCTTCCACCTTTTCCTCTCCCTCCACCATAACCGAAATATTTTTAAGAGAGAGCATTCATGGCCATGAATGCTTCACCCTTTCCCCTCCCCACTTGGAGATCTATAAAAGCCCCCTTAGAGCAAGATAAGAAGGTTACACTCTTGACCAAAGGGATTCAGATTATTGATCTTTCTGTAGGAGAAGTTTGGGAATGCCACCACCACACCATGACAATCCAACGTTCATCTCGCCTCCAAATCGCGAACAAGGTCCTCCTCTACTTCTTCTCTTATAGGTAGATCTTAGGATCTTAGAAATGATGTTCGTGCTCAAAGGAGCCGGACCTATCTCGCGTTTTCATGGAAAACCATGAAAAATATATTTTTATAACGGCCTCCCCAGCCCACGCTCGCCAGGACGGCCGCCGGCACCCCCAGCACCATGCTCGAAAGCGTTCAGCCTAACCAGGTCTGCAGACCATGCACACCAACCCTTCTCAGCGCCTGTTTTTCAGCAGCGGTAGGTTGTTGCCACTGGGGATCGAACCCGGGACCTTGATAAGAGACTCTTTTCCACAGCTCTCATCACCAACTGAGCTGCACCTCAATTGGTGGTGAGAGCTATGGAAAAGAGTCTCTTATCAATGTCCTGGGTTCGATCCCCAGTTGCAACAACCTACCACTGCTGAAAAACAAGCGCGGAGAAGGGTTGGGGTGCATGGTCTATAGTCCTGGTTAGGCTGAACCCTTTCGAGCATTGTGCTGGGGGTGCCGACGGCCGTCCTTGCGAGCGTGGGCTGGGGAGGCCGTTACAAAAAGTTCACTTTTTACTCAAAAATGCTTCATTAAAGCCTAGTTAAGGATAGGTGATTTCCTATCCAAAACTCATCAAAATGAGTTGGAATTTTGTACAGAACTAGGTTTTATAGCCAAGGACCACTCACCAAAATTTGGGAGGGTTTGGAGGTCATTTGACCACTTAGATAAATTACTCTAACTTTATTAAATTAAAACAAAGTCTTTAGGCAAAGTACTTCCACAAATTCCCATTTTTGGACAGCCTCTAGATATGGCTAAGGGTAATCTCCTGCCCAAATTTCAGGTTATTTGGACATGGGACGAAGAGTGGGCATTAATTTTAGTTCCTGCCCAACTCTAGGTACAGCCCCCACTAAAACGGGTGCTGCGATCAAAACACTTACCCAAACGAGTTGAAATCAATTTTAAATTAATCTAAGCTCGAAGAGCTACAACTTTTGTGACTGGCCATTTTTCCTAAATCCGCATCTATGTGCCTCATTTTGCAGCCTCAAAATACGCTCATTTTATATATATTTTCCTTATATACTATATTCAAAACTTTATAATATAAATATGTTTTACTGTTCATCTTCTACAGAACCCGTGAACTGAAACCAGACAACATATATTTCCTATAGCTCATCTGCGATCCGTCGCCGGCCGGCCGGTTACTTCCCTGGCCAAACCACCGCCGACCGATAGCCATCGCCTCGACGGAGATGGTGGTGGTGGTGGCTGGCCAGGGAAGTGACCGGACGGCCGGTGACGGATCGCAAATGAGCTACAGGAAATATATATTGTTTGGTTTCAGTTCACGGGTTCTGTATAAGATGAATAGAAAACATATTTATATTATAAAGTTTTGAATATAGTATATAAGGAAAATATATATAAAATGGGCGTAGTTTGAGGCTTCAAAAAGAGGCACTTAGAGGCCGATTTAGGAAAAATGTCCATTCATGAAAGTTGTAGTCCTTTGAGTTTAGATTAATTTAAAATTGATTTCAAATCGTTTGGGTAAGTGGTTTGACTGCAGCTCCCGTTTTAGTGGGGGCTATACCTAGAGTTGGGCAGGAACTAAAATGAATGCCCATTCTTCATCCCATGTCCAAATGATCTGAAATTTGGGCAGGGGGTTACCCTTAGCCATATCTAGAGGCTGTCCAAAAATGGGAATTTTTGGAGATACTTTGCCTAAAGTTTTTGTTTTAATTTAATAAAGTTAGAGTAATTTATCTATGTGGTCAAATGACCTCCAAACCCTCCCAAATTTTGGTGAGTGGTCCCTGGCTATAAAACCTAGTTCTGTACAGAATTCTTGCTCATTTTGATGAGTTTTTGGTAGGAAATCACCTATCCTTAACTAGGCTTTAATGAGGCATTTTTGAGTAAAAAGTGCACTTTTTGTAACGGCCTCCCCAGCCCACGCTCTCAAGGACGGCCACCGGCACCCCCAACACCATGCTTAAAAGGGTTCAGCCTAACTAGGTCTGCAGACCATGCACCCCAACCCTTCTCTGTGCCTGTTTTTTAGCAGTGGTAGGTTGTTGCCACTGGGGATCGAACCCCGGACCTTGATAAGAGACTCTTTTCCACAGCTCTCATCACCAACTGAGGTGCAAACCTCATTCTGAAAAAGGTAGCAGTCCACTAACCCTGGATCACCCCTGCTCGAGTTTAGTTTGGGGATAAACTAAGCAGCGGAAGCACTGGGTTGCCCATATGGGGATCACATATAAATTGTCCACTTTTAGTAAAGATTGAACGTTTTCTCAGTATGGGTTTTTGTTACGCAGCCTCAAACACAGCATACGCCCCAAGGTGGAGTTCAACAGGCTCAGGATATTGCACCACCTCCACCGGTCCCCACTCCTTTCCTTCAGTCAGACATTGGACAGACTCTAACAACCATTCTGGAGGCTTTTAGGGCCCAGCAGGTTCCGGTCCTGCAGCCATACCCGGGGGCCAACTGGTTTATTATCGTCCGATGACTTTCTCCCCCATCCTACTTGGGGATAGAGTTGGCGGTTCGAACTGAAGAGTGGCTGGATATTATGTACGAGATGCTGATCGGGATACGATGCCCCTGGGAGGAGTGGGTGTATTTGGTTGTCTCTTGCCTGGAGTCCCATGGCAAGAGTGAAAGTGAGGCTAAGATCTATCTCAACTCTAGAGGGGGGGTGAATAGAGTATTTTAAAATAATTTTTCACAGTTGAAATAAACAGCACATATAAAATTCAATTTATGATATAGTGTAGAGTGCTAGTAAGAAGTTAAAAACTAAGAAGTAAAAAGCACAGCACACAGCAAACAAATCACACAAACAAACCAGAAGACACAAGGAATTATAGTGGTTCCCCAAAAACATGGGTACATCCACTCTTCAACCACCCTTGGTAGGAATCCACTCAGGATGAGTTGATCAGGTGTCCTGACACCAATGAGCTTTTGATAAGGTGCCCAAAAACCAAAACTAGATTTTTTGATAAGGTGTCTTGCCACCACTGAGTTTTGACAAGGCTCTCAGAACCAGACAGAACTTTTGAAGGGAGTTCAAGAACCCTTTTACAGTAGGAAAAGAAAAATAAGAATGAAGGGTGTCTTCTCTGTTCTCAATCAAATGAGAGAAGCACAAGTGGATTGATGATGTCAAAGCTCCCCCTGAGATGTAGAAAGGTTCAGGAAAAGAAGCTTTGCTCTAGGGTGATAGGTCTTCAGAACTTTGATCTCCAGCACAGGATGGTTTCAGCAAGAAGGCTGAAGGTAAGGTGTCTGGAGTGATGAGATTGTGAACACTTTTCAGTCAGCAAGAAGATTTTTGGAGTCACAGTTCTTCTGTTGTTCTTCTGCTATCAGTATTCTCTATTCTGTGTGTTCACTCTTTTTTTTTCTTTCTTGTCAATCTCTGTGTGTCTTCTTCTTGTGTATTCTGTAAATCTTAATAACACAGAAGAAAAGAATAAAATTTTTCTGACGTTTCCTTGTCCAAAATTAGCCGTTGGGAGTCATAAATGTCTTCCAAAAATAGTCTTGTCTTCTAAAGGAAAGTCCAGCAAACATTCTCTGAATAATTCCTTGAAACTTGCTCCAGAAATAAAGACAAACGGCTGGGAGATCTTCTGACATAAATGCTGATAATATTCAAAAACATTCCAAACAACAGCAGCATTTGAATTTCTGAAAGCGTCGATCTCTCCAAAGAAAACGTCGATCTGAGCTCTACGATCGTCGAACTGAGCTCAGAGATTAAATGACAAGCGGACAGAAAATGTCGATCTGAGCTCGAAGATCGTCGAACTGAGCTCAGAGATCTGAGAAATAACTTTAGGGAGGGATCGTCGAACTGAGCTAGAAGATAGTCGAGGGGAGTTTGACGACGCAGCAGAAGCTAGACAAAAGCAGATAGTCGATCTGAGCTCGAAGATCGTCGACCGGAGTTCGACGTTTTATTAAAGATGAGCTCAGAGAGCGTCGAACGGAGTTCGACAATTCGTCGACCTTAGCTCGACGAAAATTGCCTTGGACTAAGCTCTTCAACCTTGATCTTGGAATGATCCTGGGGGCAGCTTCAAACCTAAGTTCTAAGCCCTAGACTCATTCTAATGTTGACCTTTTCAACTATACAACTAGGTCAACTGGGATTCCTAAGACAAGCATAGTGATCCTTACCCAAATTAGTAATAGGGTGTTCCAACAATCTCCCCCTATTTGGGTTAGGATTACTATTTACAGACAATCATAGGAAATGAAAAGCATACAACAATACATAAGCTAATACAAAATTCAGAGAAGATATATAGCAGTAAAGCAGATCACAGATAAATATCAGCAGATATCCAAAGGTGGATGAAATGTTTAGCTTACACAGTTCACTTCCTTTCAGATCCCTTTTTAAATAAAATTTCTCTATTTGGATTCTGACTTTCTTTCTTTGACCTTCTGACATCCTCTGCACCTAGAGAAGTTTGAGATTTGGGCCTTGGAACAACAGCCTCAGGGTGCAGCTTCATATAGTCTTCTGGATTGAAAAATTTCCTTGAAGTATATCTTTCCAGTTCTTTCTTTCTCTGCTCTGATAAGGTAGTTATGTTTGAAGTATCCTTCCCTTGTTCTCTGGCCTTTTTTATTTGATCAAGGGCAGCCAATTCTTTCATTCTGGCTGTCCAGGATACAGGGTTGTTCTCAGGATCTTCAAAAGGAATAGGAGATTCATATCTGTTGATGATTTCAGAAACAGTAGAAGGAGTCCTGGAAACAATTGTGTCTTTCAGCTTGTAAGGAAAAGGACCTGAAGAAGGGTCAGGGTGACCTTGTCCTTCCCTTTGATAGGATCTTTGTTCTCTTTGATTTCCTCTATAATTACCCCTTCTGGGTTGATATCCTCTTTGATGTTGTCCCCTTTGATATGATCTTTGATAATACTGGGAAGAACTGTGGCTGGAGACTGGAGCTTGAGGGGCTGAACCAGAGCCAGAATCTGGAGGAGGAGGAGGAGGAGGCTGATATTGAGAAGATCCTTTTTCATATTTATCAAGCTTCCTCTTCTTCTTCATAGCTTTCAGTTGATTTGTGGAATATTGCATCCAAGGCTCAGAGATAGGGCAGTCATGCAGGATGTAGTATGGAATATCATTGGAGTCTTTGGCTTTGGCAGGAGGGACTGACATCATTGCTTTACTTCTGGCTTTTCTCTTCTTGGCAATAGTTCTAGCAGAATCATCAGAATCAGTCCTGTATTGGTCACTCTCAGAACTTTGATGTTGATCATACAGATCATCAATTCTTCTGATAATCTCTTCTTGAGCTTTAAGTTTTGCAGAAACAGCAGGAGCAGTAATTTCATCAGCATCAGTTGCTGGAGTCATTTCTATGTCAGCAGTAGCAGCAGCAGCAATTTCAACAGAAAGAGGCACAGTGGCCTTAGTAGCAATTGAAAGAGGCACAGTGGCCTTAGTATCAGCATCAGAGATATCCACAGCCTTCCAGGATTTGATGTAGGAATCAATATGGCTGGGATCACAGGAGGATACAGGCACAATGGCCTTAGACAAATCTTCAGCAGGATTTGCAGGCAGATAGCTGAAATGGACTGTATCAAATATAGATAGCAGCCTCTGCAGATTCAGTGCAAAAGCACATCCAAGAGCTGGAGCTGGAGCAGACATAATATCAGCAGCTGGCACATCCACTTCTTCATAAGGCATCTCCCCCTGCCTTGGTTCAGAGAGAGGTGAATCAAGGCACACAGAAGATGTGATAGCCAGGGAGGAGGAAAAGGAGGCAAGCTTGGTAGACAGCTCCTGTACTTGCTTCAGGAGTGGAGCCAGGGAAGACTCCAGTAGAGATGTCAGCTTGGGAGCTAGTAACTCATACAGCCTGTCTGCTAAGCTAGGAAGATCCACATGCTCAAGTGGGGCTTGAGCAGAGGTAGAGGCAAAGGAGGATGGAGGGATGGTGGCTGAAACTGAAAATGTGGAGAAAGGTGGAGAGGGAATGGTTGGTTCAGAAGATGGAATAATGGAGATAGAGGAGGTTGAGGTGGAGATAGGGGAAGTAAGAGATGGTGTGAAGGAGGGTTGAGAGAGAATGTCATGGAGCAGTTGTTGAAAGGAGGAAGTTGAGGATGGCTCAGGAGGAGTAGAGGGTGAATCATTCATGAAGGAATCATCTGTAAGTGAGAAGGATGGTAGGGTGAAGGTTGAATAGGAGAAGAGAGGATGGAATTCCTCTGAGGTGGATAAAGGAGGGGATGACATAGTTAAGGAAATGGTAATTGGGGATGAGATGATTATGGTGGTGACTGGTGGTGAGGAGGTGACAACTTGGGTGGATATGGCTGGAGGAGGGGAGGAAGCAGGCAGCTCTTCTGCTGAAGGAGTGACTGAAATAGTCCTTGTGCCTGAATGAAGTGTTGCAGCAGCCCTGGAGGGGTTTATGATCTGCTTGTCCCATTTACTGAAGAGGGCACAGGAAAGCCTCTTGGATGCATTGATAAACATGCCAGAGGAGGTTAATAGGTCAGGGCACCTGTTATGCAGAAAGACCCCTAAGATTCTCCCATAACTAACTGCATTCTTGTTGATCTTCTTCTTAATCAGAGTGGAGAAGATGGAGCCCCAGTCCAGGTGTTTCATATCTAATAAAGCTCCCATCAGGCAGAACTGATATCTGGAGATGGTGTCATGGGCTGAATGCTTGGCCAACAACACCTTCCCAACTACATCAGCCAGGAATTGAAATTCGATAGCCAGATTTTTCTTCAGTAGCTTATTAGGGTTTACTGCATTGTGACCCATCCTATCCAGCATGGAGTCAAACTCCTCTCCAGACAGTTCAATGGAGTCTTCTCCAGTACTGAGGTGAAAGACTTCTGTTAAAAGAGCCGGGGATAGAAATACCTGAGTCCCCTTAATGGTGCCGACAACAGAATTCTCAGTCTCGTCTGTTGCGGTAAAACACCACTCTTTAATTTCTTCTGAGGCTATCTTCATCCTTGTAGTCATTATTGGAGTCAGCTGTTGTTCTCGGAATAAGTTTAGGATGTCCTTGAAGCGCTGGTCGCTTCCGTCGAAGGAGTTTATGTCGATGTCAAAGCCTGTGTCGAACTTCATCTTAGCAATAGCAGCACTTGATTAGGCCATATTCACCTGCAACAGAAAACCAAAAACGACCAAGCGTAGAAAATTTGGAGGGAAAAGAAAGAGAGTTGCAGAGTATGAAAGCGCAAAGGGAGAACGACGGCTGAAAGAAAGATTTTATATTAGGGTTCGAAGCGAAAAAGGAAAATCGTGGAGCTCAGTTCGAAGAAGCGTCGAACTCAGCTCGACGATTTGGGCAATAGAGGGAAATGAAAAGACGCCAATAGCGTCGATTGAGAGCATCGAGCTCCGCTCGATGACCAAGGATCAGACAGAAGGAAAGCCTAGATACAATGGCGGCGCTGAACTCAGATCGATGCCTCAAGAACCGTCGATCTCCGTTCGACGTTTTCTGGGAAAACGTCGAGCTCAGTTCAGAGCCAGAACTTATTCTACAGACACAAAAAGAGAGGAAATTTTTGACCTAGTCTTGGTCTGTTTTAGCTTTTCAAAATCTTGTAATTTAATTAAGGCTTCCTCCATCTAACATTCCTAACTGATTTAGGAAGAAACTGTGTTTCTTTTCATCCAAAGGTTTGGTGAAAATATCTCCCCTTTGCAAATCAGTAGGAATATATTGAAGTTCAATTTTGTTTTTCTCTACATTATCTCTTAGAAAATGATGCCTAATTTCTATGTGTTTTGTCCTACTATGGAGGACTGGATTTTGTGCTATAGAGATAGCACTAGTATTGTCACAGAAAATTTTAGACTTCTCTAAGTTGTAGCCATAGTCTAAGAGCTGATTCTGTATCCACAATATTTGTGAACAGCAGCTGCCTGCAGCCGTATACTCAGCTTCAGCAGTTGAAGTTGACACAGATGTTTGTTTCTTACAGAACCAAGAGACAAGTCTATCACCAAGGAATTGACAAGTTCCACTGGTGCTTTTCCTGTCTATTCTGCATCCAGCATAATCAGCATCTGAGAATCCAGTTAAATCAAATGCTGAATCTTTTGGATACCAGAGACCTAGATTTGGACAACTTTTTACATACCTAAGAATTCTCTTAACTAAGATTAAATGTGACTCTCTAGGGCTAACTTGGAATCTAGCACAAATACATGTGGCAAACATTATATCAGGCCTACTAGCTGTAAGGTACAATAAAGAGCCAATTATTGCTCTATATGTTGTCTGATCAACAGGTTTCCCATGTTCATCAGCATCTACTACAGCATTTGAGGGCATGGGTGTTTTCATACATGATGCATCAGACATACCAAATTTCTTAACCAGCTCTTTTGCATACTTGGTTTGAGAAATAAATATGCCTTCAGCATGTTGCTTGACTTGCAGTCCTAAAAAGAAGGACAGCTCACCCATGCTACTCATTTCAAATTTAAAGTGCATAAGCTTGGAAAACTTTTTGCACAATTTTGAATCAGTAGAACCAAAAATAATGTCATCTACATAAATTTGCACTAGCAGGATATGGGACTTATGGGTTCTAATAAAAAGAGTTTGGTCTACTCTCCCCCTAACAAAATCATTTTCCAGAAGAAAGCATGCTAGGGTCTCATACCATGCTCTAGGGGCTTGCTTGAGACCATATAATGCTTTATGCAATTTGTAAACATAATCAGGGTGAGTTAGAGAGATAAAACCTGGAGGTTGTCTAACATAGACTTCCTCTTTGATGTTCCCATTGAGAAATGCACTTTTTACATCCATTTGATACACTTTGAAACCTTTGTGAGCAGCATAGGCTAGGAATATCCTGATGGCTTCCAGCCTTGCAACTGGTGCAAATGTCTGATCATAGTCTATTCCTTCTTGTTGAGAGTACCCTTGAGCAACTAGCCTTGCCTTGTTTCTTACTATAACTCCTTGATCATCCAGCTTGTTCCTGAATACCCACTTTGTTCCAACAATGGGATGATCCTTTGGCTTAGGCACTAGTTCCCAAACCATGTTCCTTTCAAATTGATGCAACTCCTCTTGCATTGCAATGATCCAGTGTGGATCTTGCTCTGCATCTTGAATGGATTGAGGCTCAATTTTAGATAGGAAGCAAGTGTGCATCAGGTTTTGGTTGACCTGACTTCTAGTTTGCACACCAGCTGAGATCTCTCCAATTACTTGGGTGATTGGATGATCTCTTGTTGTTACTAAGTCAACAGGGAGTGTTGATTGTTCACCAGCCTGTGTTGTTGTCTCCCCTAGTGGAACAGCAACTGGCTCTTCAGGATGATTTTCTTCAAGATGTTGAACTTCTTCTTCATCATCACTGCTCTCATTCTTTTCAGCAACTTGCAGTTTGTTCAAGTCTTCAGCTAGAGAATATACCTGCAGAGGTTCTATGGTAGAAGCATTCTTCTCCTTGAAAGACATCTTAGCTTCATCAAAAATAATATGAACAAATTCTTCAATTTTACAGGAAGATTTATTATAAACCCTATAGGCCTTGCTGATCATGGAGTATCCCAGAAACACTCCTTCATCAGCTTTAGCTTGGAATTTTGCTAGATATTTCTTGTCATTATTATGAATAAAACAAGTGCAACCAAAAACTTTGAAATAGCCTATTTTAGGTTTCTTCCCTTTGAGCAATTCATAAGGAGTCTTGCCCTTCAGCTTGTGTATCAGGCTTCTGTTCAACACATAGTTGGAGGTGTTCACTGCCTCAGCCCAGAAGGACAGAGATAAGTAAGCATCTGCCAATAATGTAGTTGCAGATTCAATGAGTGTTCTATTTTTCCTTTCAGCTACCCCATTTTGTTGAGGAGTTCTAGGAGCTGAGAAATGTGCCTGATCCCTTCACTCTGACAGAACTCTTGCATGAGAAGAGAATCAAACTCTGTCCCATGATCACTTCTGATCAGGGCAATGTGAGTGTTGAACTCAATCTGAATGCATTTGAGAAAATCTGTCAAACACTTGAAGTTATCAGACTTCTTCCTCAGAAAGAATACCCAAGTGAATCTTGAGAAGTCATCTACAACCACTAAAGTATAGGACTTCCCTCCTAGGCTTTGCACAGATATGGGTCCAAAAAGATCCATGTGCAACAGGTACAAAATCCTAGGTGAATCACTCTTATTAATTGATTTAAAACTACTTTTAGTTTGCTTGCCTAATTGACAAGCCTTGCAGAGTCCTTCCTTCTTGTAGGGACCAGAAGGTAGTCCTTTAACAAGGTTGTCTTTAGATAGCTTAGCAATGGTTCTAAGGTTAATATGCCCTAGTCTCTTATGCCATAAAACATTAGATTTTGAAATGGAATTAAACAGGCAAATATCTACCACTGGTGAATGAAAATCCACTAAGTAAATGTTACCTCTTCTGTTACCTGTCAACACAGTTGTGTTGTCCACTGACTTGACTTTGCATATGGCTTTGTTGAAGGTCACTTGATATCCTTCATCACACAGTTGATTGATACTTATCAAGTTGTGCTTGAGTCCTTCAACATATGCCACCTTCTTGAATGTGACTGGGCCAATTTTGACTGCACCATATCCTTTTGTAGTTCCAAAGCTTGAGTCTCCAAAAATTACTTTGGGTCCAAGCTTGGCTTTGAAGGAAGTGATGTTGTCCTTGTCCCCTGTCATGTGCTTTGAGCACCCACTATCCAGATACCATTGATGGTTTGATGCTGGATAGGTCTTCACCTACACAAAAACAGCTTATTTGTTTTTGACCCAGTTAACCTTGGGCCTAGGTTGATATCCCTTGAATTCTGAAATAAAGGACATCCCAGGTTGATCCTTATAACCTTCAGAATGGTATCTCCTAGGAGGTACTATCCATTCAGTATAGGGATTAAAGCCTTGGGATGTGGAGCTTCTAGGATTGAATCTGAATGTGCCATTGAAGGTGTGTTCACAAGCCTGAACTCTGTTCGACGATTGTCGAACTGAGGTCGACGATCTTGGGTCAGATCGTCGATCTCCGTTCGAAGATCGATTATGCTGAGGTTCAGAGTTTGGATATCGTCGAGCTGAGGTCGACGATCTGTAGTTAGATCATCGAGCTCTGTTCGACGATCGTCGAGCTCTGCTCGACGCCATCTGTTGAACTGAGTTCTTCTCTGACAGATCTGCATTCTTCCTGGGTACCTCTATTACTCCCTTTCCTTTGTCAGAGACAAACTTGATTGGAGTTGTCAAAATTATAGGTTGGCTGGATGAAGCACCCAAGCCCAATGTGCTATTAAATCTAGAGTTCACTGTGCTTGTGATGTCCATTAGTCTGATACTTCTCCCATTTAGGGATTCTTCAAACTTTTTGGCCTTTGATAGTTCATTCTTCAGTGAAGCTATCTCCTCCCTACAGCATTCTAACTCCTCAAAGAGTTTGAGGTTCTTTGAGTTTAGGACACTATGCTCAGATAATTGATTCCTGAGAGAGATTATCTCCTTCTCAGATTTTAATAGATCTAGACACAGTGTCTTAAATTCATCTTTGAAGTCTTCAGAATTAAAATCAAAAGAGTTGATTACCTGATCCTCATCTGGTTGACTTTCTGAATTTGAATCTGATTCTTCATCAGAGTTTTGCTGTGATGCATTGATAGCCATCATGCAAAATTCTTTTTCATCTGCATCATCCTCATCATCACTGGAGCTGGATGAGGCTTCAGATTCCTCTTCAGTCTCACTACATGTCTCAGCAACAAAGCCCTTCCTTGTATGTTTGTTCTTGCTGGAGGAGGCTTTGTCTGAGCTATATTCTTCTTGTAATCCTTTTCTTTTCTTCTTTCTCTTCTTTCCCTTTTGTCCTTATTTTTGTTTTCTGGACAGTCAGGCACAATGTGGCCTGGTTTCCTGCAACCAAAGCATATGATTTCTTTAGTGTTATTTGATTTATCATACCTTGGTTTATCATGACCCTTGTATGGTTTCTTTCTGAAGTCTTTTCTGGCCATCTTGTAGAATCTTTTGGCCAGTAGACTTATGAGCTCATCATTTCCTGTAGCTTTATCTTCAGGCTCCTCTTCTACAGCTTTGAAGGCTATGGTCTTTTCTTTCCTTGTAGCTGGAGAGATAGCCTTTTGTTCTTCTTCTCTATTCTTAATGAGCAGCTCATAGGATTTGAGCTTGCCCAGGAGAGCTTCAGTAGTAATCTCATTTAGACTTCTGGCATCCTTAATTGGCCAGATTCTTGAATCCCAAGTGCTAGGGAAGCACATCAGGATTTTGTCATTCAGCTCAGTCAGTGAGATTTCTTTGTCTAGGGTTTTTAGCTCATTGACAATAAGACTTAGTCTATTGTACATGTCAGCCACTGATTCAGCTTCTCCCTTTTTGAAGTTCTCATATTGGCTTATCAGATGAGATCTTCTATCTTTCCTTTCATCAGCAGATCCTGAGACAATTTCAGAGAGTTTGTCCCAGATTTCTTTGGCTGAGTGGCATTCAGCTACCTTCTGAAAGATTTCATTAGACATTGTTTGGGCTAAGATATTCATAGCCTTAGCATCTGCAGTCTTCCACTTCTTTATATCTGCATCTGTTCCAGAAGGAGGTGGGACAGCATTTGCACTTGAGCTTGCTGGTGGAGTTGGACAAACTGTCAAGACAGAATTGAAAATGTCTTCATCAATAGAATTCTTGTATAATCTAATCCTTGCCTTCCAGAGTGCAAACTTAGAAAGGTTGCACACTGGTGGTCTGGTGCTTGCATAATCTTTGTTCTGTGCCATGTCTTTAAATAAAAAGGAAGATGTAGAGAAAATAATCCCCTTAAGAGATTGATCTTATCAAGGATCTTTTGGTTCAGGTGTTAGCCTGTATGAGCAACCAACCTGCCTCTGATACCAATTGAAAGTGAGGCTAAGATCTATCTCAACTCTAGAGGGGGGGTGAATAGAGTATTTTACAATAATTTTTCACAGTTGAAATAAACAGCACATATAAAATTCAATTTATGATATAGTGTAGAGTGCTAGTAAGAAGTTAAAAACTAAGAAGTAAAAAGCATAGCACACAACAAACAAATCACACAAACAAACCAAAAGACACAAGGAATTATAGTGGTTCCCCAAAAACCTGGGTACATCCACTCTTCTACCACCCTTGGTAGGAATCCACTCAGGATGAGTTGATCAGGTGTCCTGACACCAATAAGCTTTTGATAAGGTGCCCAAAAACCAAAACTAGATTTTTTGATAAGGTGTCTTGCCACCACTGAGTTTTGACAAGGCTCTCAGAACCAGACAGAACTTTTGAAGGGAGTTCAAGAACCCTTTTACAGCAGGAAAAGAAAAATAAGAATGAAGGGTGTCTTCTCTGTTCTCAATCAAATGAGAGAAGCACAAGTGGATTGATGATGTCAAAGCTCCCCCTGAGATGTAGAAAGGTTCAGGAAAAGAAGCTTTGCTCTAGGGTGATAGGTCTTCAGAACTTTGATCTCCAGCACAGGATGGTTTCAGCAAGAAGGCGGAAGGTAAGGTGTCTGGAGTGATGAGATTGTGAACACTTTTCAGTCAGCAAGAAGATTTTTGGAGTCACAGTTCTTCTGTTGTTCTTCTGCTATCAGTATTCTCTATTCTGTGTGTTCACTCTTTTTTTTTTCTTTCTTGTCAATCTCTGTGTGTCTTCTTCTTGTGTATTCTGTAAATCTTAATAACACAGAAGAAAAGAATAAAATTTTTCTGACGTTTCCTTATCCAAAATTAGCCGTTGGGAGTCATAAATGTCTTCCAAAAATAGTCTTGTCTTCTAGAGGAAAGTCCAGCAAACATTCTCTGAATAATTCCTTGAAACTTGCTCCAGAAATAAAGACAAACGGCTGGGAGATCTTCTGACATAAATGCTGATAATATTCAAAAACATTCCAAACAACAGCAGCATTTGAATTTCTGAAAGCGTCGATCTCTCCAAAGAAAACGTCGATCTGAGCTCTACGATCGTCGAACTGAGCTCAGAGATTAAATGACAAGCGGACAGAAAACGTCGATCTGAGCTCGAAGATCGTCGAACTGAGCTCAGAGATCTGAGAAATAACTTTAGGGAGGGATCGTCGAACTGAGCTAGAAGATAGTCGAGGGGAGTTCGACGACGCAGCAGAAGCTAGACAAAAGCAGATAGTCGATCTGAGCTCGAAGATCGTCGACCGGAGTTCGACGTTTTATTAAAGATGAGCTCAGAGAGCGTCGAACGGAGTTCGACGATTCGTCGACCTTAGCTCGACGAAAATTGCCTTGGACTAAGCTCTTCAACCTTGATCTTGGAATGATCCTGGGGGCAGCTTCAAACCTAAGTTCTAAGCCCTAGACTCATTCTAATGTTGACCTTTTCAACTATACAACTAGGTCAACTGGGATTCCTAAGACAAGCATAGTGATCCTTACCCAAATTAGTAATAGGGTGTTCCAACAAAGAGGTGGTGGAAGACGCTGCTGGAAACGATGTTTGCCGATAGGGAGGTTGCGGAAGTTACCTAAGAAGAGTTCAGGGCCGCACTGCTGGAGTATTTTGTTCCGCAGTCAGCCAGGGATGAGTTGGAGGAGCGGTTCTTACAGCTGAAGCCGGGCACCCGGACGGTGTTGGAGTACCATCGGGAGTTCGACCATTTGGCTCGATATGCAGATTCTTACCAGCTAGACGAAGCAGGGTACATCGAGAGGTTCTATAAGGGCCTGTGGGGGGACTTGAGGGAGGATTTATTATTTGTATCTGACGGGCCTATCTCTTGGATTTTGGAGATGGCAAAGAGGATCGAGGCTTATTGGCACACCACTCGGGGACGGAAGCGGCAAGAGGAGGATCAGGGCCGGAGAGCAAGAAATGATCAGCGACGAGGTACTATACCAGATGGGAGGAGGATAGAGGACCAGCCTATTCAGGAAGTGAGGCAAGAGCCAATAGATCAGGTGATATTGGCCCCTCAACCTCTCCGGATGAAGGAGATGCCGAGACCTGGGGGTATGGCGTATCCCCCATCAGAGTGCTTCCACTGTCATCAGATTGGGCACCTCAGGAGAAACTGCCCCATGAGGGGGGCACCACCTTCAGCACCACAGGGTGGCCCACCTGCTTAGCATTTCGGAGGCCGAGGACACGGCCGAGGTCGTGGATACCAGGGGGAGATCGTAGACAGGAAAGGGAGCAGGTGTATGCTTTGGACCTTGCGCAGCCTTGGAATCCAGAGCAAGTCATAACAGGTACGCTGCAATGCTTCGTTATTTTCATAGAATTTCCCTCTCAGTTGTTAAATCTTAGAACCGCACTAAAGAGATTAACAAGGAAAGAAAACTCTTTATAGAACCCTAAGACATCTAATCACCCCAGGTATAGTCTTCATCAGCGGCAAGCCTGCCCGCATGCTTTTCGATACTGGAGCTACTCATTCCTTTCTGTCGGAGAAGTTCGTAGAAGGACTGGAAGGCGTGCAGCGATTCACGGGCTCGAAGATGAGGGTGCGACTACCTGATGGATCTGAACTCCTTACCGCGGACCCCTGTAATATGGAGGCAAAAATTGGTGGAAAGGCGTTCGAGGCTCTAGCGATGGTTTTTAAGATGACGGACTACGACCTGATCCTGGGCATGGCATGGCTACATTGGAACCATGCCCAGATTGATTGCCAAGCGAAGAGGATCACCGTGAGACACGGGGACTCTTTCATTGTCATCGAAGGTATAAGACCTGTCTCTCGTATACTCTTATCTTCGGTACAAGCCGTTAAGGCCATCTAAAGGGAGAGGAGGTTTATCAGATTCTATTTTAGATGGCGAAAGTCGAGGAGTCTGTGACAGACATCCCGATTGTGCGATATTTTGCTGACATTTTTCAAGAGAAACTGCCAGGACTATCTCCGCACCGAGAGCAAGACTTCCAGATACATCTTATTCCGGGGGCCAAGCCGGCATCTAGGTCCCCTTACAGGATGGTTCCGAAAGAATTGACAGAGTTCCGAAGTCAGTTGCAGGAACAAATAGAGGCAGGGTTTGTCTGGCCGAGCTCATCACCATGGGGAGCTACGGTATTGTTCGTCAAAAAGAAAGATGGGACACTCAGGTTGTGCATCGATTACCGAGCACTAAACCGGCTGACGATCTGGAATACCTATCAACTGCCAAGGATAGACGAGCTATTTGACCAGCTGGAGGGGGAGCACTTCTTTTCAAAATTGGATTTGAGGTCGGGCTACTACCAGCTTCGGATTCGAGAGGAGGATATTCAGAAGACTGCTTTTAGTAGCAAATATGGATTATTTGACTTTACGGTGATGCCCTTCGGGATCACGAATGCACCTTCGGCGTTCATTACTCTCATGAACTAGGTTTTCAAGGAGTACCTAGATGTGTTTGTCATTGTGTTTATCGATGACATCCTCATCTACTTGAGAACGAAGGAGGAGCACACTCGCCATCTGGCACTGACCCTACAGAGACTTCGGGAGAATCAAGTATATGCAAAGTTTAGCAAATGTCAGTTCTGGTTGAAGGAGGTGGGCTTCCTAGGCCATATTATCAGTGGAGCCGGGTTGGTAGTGGATCCGGCAAAGATTCAGGCAGTTCGAGATTGGCCGCGGTTGAAGACAGCCACCGATTTATGTAGTTTCCTAGGACTTACCGATTATTACCGGATGTTCGTGGAGGGGTTCTCTCAAATTGCCCTCCCACTCACATCTTTGACGAAGAAGGAGGTACCTTTCATTTGGACCCCGCAGTGCCAGGAGGCTTTCCAAGAGCTGAAGGATCGACTCACCTCGGCTCCCATACTTACTCTCCCCTCGGGGAGAGAAGGTTTTAAGGTCTACACTGACGTTTCCTACCAGAGTATGGGAGCTGTACTGATGCAGAAGGGCCATGTGATTGCATATGCGTCTCGCTAGTTGAAGAAGCACGAGCAAAACTACCCGGTGCACGAACTTGAGATGGGAGCGGTCGTTTTTGCTCTGAAGGTCTGGCGCCACTATCTTTATGGAGTCCACTGCAACATCTACTCCGACAACATGAACCTGAAATACATGGACACGCAGAAGGAGCTAAATATCAGGTAGAGGCGCTGGGTGGAGTTCTTAGCGGATTACCATTATGAGATGCACTACCATCCAGGGAGGGAAAATAAGGTGGCCGACGCGTTGAGTCGGAGAGCTTCCACTTTTGAAGCCGGGCCCCAGGTTATGTCTATGGAGCTGGTGAGGAGATTGGAGGATATGCACATCACACTAGTGTCGTCCGAGGACCCCTAGCTTTACATGGAGTATTTGGCTGCGATGAGTGCTACAGACAATATCCGGGACCGAGTTAGGGATGGGCAGAGACGGGATGCCAAATTAGAGCCGATATTCCAGGCCTTGGAGAACGGTGCAGCAGGGGATTACATGATGAGGGACGGTGATGGTCGCGGAACCGAGACCTATTGTGGTTGGTTCGAAATGGTCAGATTCCGCGGGCCGAGTTAGATGATCGAGTTTTCTAACGAGAGGAGGCAAGTGCACCTATCGCAAGTAGTACTCGGTATTCGGGAAAATACCGAGGTCGTATTATTCTCGGGGACGCATTGATTATATCTACTCTTCCAGGAACACTATTATCTTACTATCAGTAAGGTGGGATTTTTTTAGTCTAATTAAAACAGAAAGAAAGAGAGCTGAATTTTACTAAGTTAGTTTGATGACAGCTTAACGCTCGGCATCGAATCAGATTAAGACTAAAATAATTCTTAACAATTATTGAACTTAGTTTTTAAATTAATAAAAGGCACTTGGCAGTTGAGGTTCCATGGACATGAGCTCACCTTGGTGTAGGGATATCGCTCACCTAGGGGCTAAGGTTATTCGACCGAACGTTAGTCCGACGAAGGATTCCCCTTAACTCCCGCATTACGCTAAGAACCCCACTATTGGGTGGGGAACCCAATCCGGCAGAACTACAATTCTCCTCTTTCGAGGGGGCATACACATTTCTCTTTACCCAAGGGGGATCGATCCATACGTGCGGCCTCTCGGCGTTGCGTATGGATAACGGAAATAGAGCCCACAAATCGATTATGTGGTCCTATGCGTCATTAACCCGGGGCAAACCATAAGTCCTTAAATTAAAATAAAAAAAAAAGTTCTTTAATTATTTCAAATCATTTTATATGTCCCAATGCTCTTCGATGCCGAAGGCTAATAGAGATTAGCCGCTCATCGGTATGAGGACGGCTTTATGTTTTTAGGTGAAGCATGAGTGTTAAATTAAGCACTAAACAATTATAAGAGAAAACACAAAAAAATAGGATAATTAGATAAATTGGAGGCTAATTGATGCAGGCACTCACGCACACTTCAAAACCATAAAGAAAATTAAATAAAGCAAGCCCTACTCAAAACATAGTAGGCGGGAAATGACAAATCCTACTCAAAACTTAGTAGGCGGTAAATAAAAGCACTCCATTGAACTCTTAATTAGTAGGCGGAAATAAATGCACACACGCACACACTCTTCTTAACTGAAGAAAGCGATAAATAAAGCATAAAAATTATCTCCTACACGCACGCACTCAACATAATTGAGAAAGCGATAAAATGAAAGCGATAAAATCAAAGCGATAAAATTGCGAGTCCCGGCTCAATTGAGTGGGCGGGAGTAAATTTATCTCATACACGCACACACTCTACATAAATGAAAACACACACACACGCACAAAGTTCTCCTACTCAAGTGAGTAGAAAGAAAATGTAAGCAATAAAATACAAGTCTCACTCAAACGAGTGGGCGGAAAATGAAAGCAGAGCGTCATTTAACTCTTAACGAGTAGGCGGAAATAAATGCATACGCACACACTCTACAGAAATTAAAATAAAGCAATAAAATCTAACTTATATACGCACGCACACTTGCAGAAATAAGAAAAACAAAGTTGCTGAAAAATTAAAACAACTGCATTTCTACCGCTAGAATGCGGTAGAAATGCATAAAAAATGAAAATAAAAATTTACAAGAGCGAAAAGTTTTGCAAATAAACGCAAAAGTGAAGTGCTCGAAAAATTAAAACAACTGCATTTCTACTGCTAGAATGCGGTAGAAATGCATAAAAAGATGAAATAAAATTAAAGGGACTAAAAAGTTTTGAAATTAAAAAGCTAAAATGAAGTTGACGAAAAATTATAACAATGACTTTTTCATCCTTAAGTTTTTATAAAAGCTCCTAAAAAGTGAAAATAAAATTAAAAAAGGACGAAAAAGTTTACAATCCTAAAGAGTCTAAGTTAAAGAAAATAAAATCGAACACTTTTAGGGGAGTTTTTATAAAACCTATATGAATGAAAATGATAAAGAAGAAAAAGCTAAAGCTAAAAAGTGCTGAAAACAAAAATTAAATGGACGGCACAACGGGTAGAAATGCCGATAAAATCCTAAACTAAGCGAGATTATGAAAGCTTTAAAATAAAAGACATGAAAAGTAAAGCACAAAAAAGGGAACGAAAAATCACTTTGGGTAGGCGCATTCAACTGAAATTTGATACTATGTAAAGAGAGGAAAAACAACTAACTTTTTATTAATTGAAAAGCTATTACAATGAAAAGCTAAAGCAAGAAAGCTAACACAAACTAAGAGAGAGAGGGAGAAATTCTCCTTACATAAGCATAGAAGTCATTCGGGCAGCACCTCCCCTAAGCAAAATGGTCAAAAAGTGGACCCTTAAAATTTTCTGAAAGCCCTTATTTATAGGCAAAATTTCGGGTTGGTCACTACTGTTCATGAGCTGATCGGGTGATTTGACTGGAAATTTGACTTCGGCTGAAAATGTGGCGATCACGCTCCAGGTCACGGGCGTGGCATGTGTTAGTCACGGGCGTGACATAGGGGTGTCGGGGAAGTCGATCTGGGCGCGGTCCGGTCGCAAATTCGCACGCGTCATGTCGGGACAGGTGGCGAAGTCACGCCCGTGTCACACTTTGACACAGGCGTGTCTGGGGGCGTGTCACTACTGTTTAGTTTGATGATCGCCGATCGTCGAGCTGGCAACCTGTGGTCGGCGATCGTCGAGGGCGTGACACGGGCGTGTCGGTCATGTGACACGGGCGTGTCAGTCAACTTTTTGACTTTTTCTGGAATTTTTCTGGAATAAAAAAAAAAGCTAAGTTAGAAATAATATTTACAGAAATAAGCAATTTATTGAATAAAACTAATAAAAAAGACAAAAATAAACAAAATTGACTTAAATAAAATACGAAATATAGGTATATTTACAAATCATCAAATACCCCATACTTAAGCTTTTGTTATTCCAGAGCAAAAGTTTGAGGTGAACTTATAAGGAAAAAATTATAAGTTTTGCTACCGCTTAATTAATTAAATGAAAGATCGAAATAAACATACGGGGTATAAGAGTTAAGTCCTAAAATTATGAAGATGATTTAAAATAGAGAAAAAGTTTTGACCAAAAAGACTTCTTGATGTAATCAAATAGAAAGCAGTAATTGTACGTGTTAGGTTAACAAAAATAGCTTGGAGTTTATACGAACATTAGCTTATAGGAGTTTTATAGGAAATAATGCAATTTATAAATTATGCTCTCAAAAAAATTTTAAAATTAATTCTAGAATCATGAAATTGGCTATGGGGGTTGTATGGTTTATGAAGAGGGTTTTGAATTTTGAGGCGAGGTAATTTTTTCTCGAACCTCCAAATTATTTTTTTTTTGATTTGGATGTAAAAGGAAAACGAAATCTTATTTTCCTTAACATACATTTTTTCTTCTTCATAAATAAAAATAACCCAATGGATATGAACAGGAGTAATGAATTTTATCCTCTTACTCCGTATATAATCTTTTAATTTATTGGGTGCCTATGTTTACGGAATGAAATCTTATTCCCATTGACATAAGATCTTTTTCTTTTTGGGGAAATATTTTTATCATACCAAGTAGGTTATGATAAGTAAGGGGAGAAAAGAGAACTAGATTTTTAATTTAAAAAAATTTGAGAGCAACCTTTATAAATTGTACGTTCCAATTTTTCAGAAAGCTAAAAGTAAGCATAATTGAATTCTATAGTCGTTATTTTCTAACATGATACAGGTGCTCCTATCAATGAAAAATTAGAAGTAGTGTCAAAAAACGAGTTCCCTATCTTTTTACAAAGCATAATAAATTCTTTAAAACTTAACCCCGACTATTTAAATTTGTCAATCAAATATTAACAAATGGATTGTAAACAAAGAATTAATAAAATTCACAAATAGATCAACTCAAAACAAAATTTTTGGATAGCAAAAAGGATGGTATATCTGATTTATTTGTTTTATAGAATATATTTTTTTGAATTTTTGAAGTTATTATCTTTTTTTTTATTATTATATATATTTTATATTTTTGTATTTATTTCTATAATATATACATACTAAAGAAAAGAAAAATGAAAATAAAAACTTGTTTGGATTTTTGAGTTTTGCGAATTTTTTTGTATTTTTAAGTTTTGGCGAAATTTTTTTTGTATTTTTAAGTTTTTTTTATTTTTTTATTTTTAAGTAAATTTTCATACTATTTACAAAAATTTGGAAGAAAAAGAGCAGTTATATACAAGGATGAGAGAAAAAGGGAGAGGGGAAAGAGAAAGAATATTTACAAAAAGTACTTATAAAAATTATTTACAAAAATATTTACAAGAATATTTACAAAAATATAAACTAGGTTGCCGCGAGATGACTCGTTAAGTGGATGGCTCGATGAGCCGGATCTCGCGGACCAAGTAAAAAATAAGTCAAAGTTTCAAAAATGAAACTTCAAAATTTTTAATTAATAATTTTTTTTTTTTGATTTTTGTGTTATATATATATATTTTTTTTTTGAAGTTTTGTTTTTAAAATTTTTTTTTGTTTTGTTTTTGTAAGTGAAAAATAAAGTACGAAAATACGAAAACACCCCCATACTTAGATCCAACATTGTCCCCAATGTTGTATGCTAAGCATGAGGAACAAGACAACAGGTATATGTACAAAAAAGGAAAAAGAGGGGGGGGGGGCAGAAAACGTCCCTGATCCGCGCTCGGGGAAGCCCATTAGAAACCCTGCATTTATTAGAAAAATAGAAAACATAATAAATAAAGACGTAAAAAAAGATAGACGTGGGGTGCCTCCCAAGAGCGCTTTGTTTATAGTCACGTAGCTGACTATATTGGCAGGTTTATATATGGAGAAGGGTTATGGTTTCGCTCCTACTGATCACAGGGTCGCCCGCTAAATAAGACTTTAACCGATTACTGTTCACCTTAAAAGTGCCTTTTTCGGGGTGGGAGATGAGTATGGTCCCATATGGCCAAACCTCTTCAACCTTGAAGGGGTCGAACCATCGCGATTTTAGCTTACCCGGGAAAAGCCTAAGACGTGAATTGTAAAGAAGGACTAGATCGCCCGGAGAAAAAATTTTGGGGGTTTTTATTTTTCCATCGTGATAGAACTTAGAACGCTCCTTATATAACTTATTACTCTCATAAGCGTTCGCACGCCATTCATCGAGCTTGTTTAGTTGCAGTTTTCTATTCTGAGCGGCTAAGTTAGAGTCGAGGTTTAACAGTTTTAATGCCCAAAGTGCGTGATGTTCTAGTTCTACGGGTAAATGACACGCTTTGCCATAGACTAATCGAAACGGGGTACAACCGGTAGCGGTTTTGTACGCCGTGTGATACGCCCATAACGCGTCGTCGAGCTTAGCGGACCAATCTTTCCTATTAAGTGAAACGGTTTTTTCTAATATTCACTTAATCTCTTGATTTACTACCTCAACTTGGCCATTTGTTTGTGGGTGGTAGGGGGTGGCAAGCTTGTGCGTGAGTCCGTATTTAGCTAACGTCTTAGCCATTAGAGAATTACAGAAATGCGTTCCCCTATCACTAACAATAGCGCGAGGCGTGCCGAAGCGAGAAAATAATTTTTTTAGAATTGTAACGATGACTCGCGCATCGTTGGTGGGGAGAGCTTGCGCTTCCGCCCACCTTGATACGTAGTCGACCGCCACTAAAATATATGTATTTTTATTAGAAGGATGTAGGGGGCCTACAAAATCTATGCCCCATAAATCGAAAACTTCGCATTCTAAAAACATATTTTTGGGCATCACGTCTCGACGTGAGATGTTACCCGACCGCTGACAGCTATCGCATGCGCGCACAAAATTGTGCGAGTCTTTGAAGAGGGTTAGCCAAAAGTAGCCCTCCTCTAGCGCCTTCCTAGCGATCCGGCTTGCTTGATAGTGCCCCACAGCTGGACCCTCGTGGCAGTGCCTCAATATTTGTGTGCACTCCACTCCCGCGACGTATCTTCGAACTGCTTGGTCCGCGCAGATACGGAAAAGAAATGGGTCATCCCAAAAGAAAATTTTCAAGTCGAAAAAGAATTTCTTCTTTTGATGACTTGAAAAATCTTTTGGAAGTACCCGCGCGACAAAGTAGTTCGCAAAATCTGCGAACCAAGGCGAAGATGACGAAGACGAACGAAGGGCGAGAAGGCGTTCCTCGGGGAATCTGTCATTTATTTCAGATTCGACGAGCGCTTCCGCACACGGATTTTCTAAACGGGAGAGGTGGTCTGCCGCTAGATTATCTGCACCCTTCTTATCTCGGATCTCCAAGTCAAACTCTTGTAAGAGGATAATCCATCAAAGAAGACGGGGCTTCGCATCGGTTTTAGCTATATTTTCGTATTGGGGATAGACCTCAGGTTTTCCTCTGTCCATCACCCCAGTAGCAATGGCCAGGTGGAAGCGGCGAACATGATCATTGTGAACTTGCTCAAGAAGAAGGTGGAAAACCTGAAGGGTAACTGGGTGGAGAAACTCCCTTCCGTCCTGTGGGCCTTGCGAACAACTACGAACACTACCATAGGGGAGACCCCCTTCAAGCTCTCTCATGGAGTTCGAGGTTCGGTCTCCACGGGTCACGGCTGCGGGTGAAGGAAGCGAAGCTTGGAGGTTGGGGAACGAGGAAGAGTTACGCCTCTCGTTGGATATGGTGGAAGAGCTGCGGGATGTTGTTGCCATCAGGCAAGAAGAGATCAAACAGCGAATGGCCAGATACTTCGATAAGCACATTAGAGTCAAGCAATTGGCTGAGGAGGACCTAGTGCTGAAAAAGGTCGATGCGGCACGAAGGTCGGCCCCGGTTGGCAAGCTCAACCCCAGTTGGGAAGGGCCTTACATAGTAGAGAAGACTCTGGCCAATGGGGATTACTACCTCCAGGATGTGGAGGGAAGGACCTTAAGCCACACCTACAGCAGTGATGACTTAAAACGCTTCTACCCGTAAGGGGAGAGAAGGATTGTAATGTTGTAAATAAATATTATATTTTCAATGTTACCATTTCAAAACATTGACTGTCTCCAAAAATGCTATCATAATGCTTTTTTGCTTTGACCGACTATGTCTTCTCATCCTGATGGTAGAATAGGTCTGGTTGAAGGAATCTTCATCAACACCCCGACCTCGGCTCGGCCCCAGGTAGACCCGCTGCGCAGGCTCTCATCTAGCTGGCAGTTCCGAAGGCTCGCCTGTGGGGGAGAGGTTTGGTTTGATCTTCATCAACACCCCGAGCTCGGCTCGGCGTCAGGTAGACCCGCTGCACAGGCTCTCATCTAGCTGGCAGGTCCAAAGGCTTGCTTGTGGAGGAGTGGTTTGGCTTGATCTTCATCAACACCCCGAGCTCGGCTCGGCCCCAGTTAGACCCGCTGCGCAGGCTCTCATCTAGCTGGCAGGTCTGAAGGCTCTCTTGTGGGGGAGAGGTTTGGTTTGATCTTCATCAACACCCCGAGCTCGGCTCGGCCCCAGGTAGACTCGCTACGTAGGATCTCATCTAGCTGGCACGTCCGAAGGCTCGCCTGTGGGGGAGAGGTTTGGTTTGATCTTCATCAACACCCCGAGCTCGGCTCGGCCCCAGGTAGACCCGCTGCGCAGGCTCTCATCTAGCTAGCAGGTCCGAAGGCTCGCCTATGGGGGAGAGGTTTGGCCTGATCTTCATCAACACCCCGAGCTAAGCTCGGCCCTAGGTAGACCTGCTGCGCAGGCTCTCATCTAGATGGCAGGTCCGAAGGCTCGCCTGTGGGGGAGAGGTTTGGTTTGATCTTCATCAACACCCCGAGCTCGGCTCAGCCCCAGGTAGACCTGCTGCGTAGGCTATTATCTAGCTGGCAGGTCCTGAAAGTGCAGGATAAGATCAATCCTAACTCTAGAGGGGGGTGAATAGAGTTATTTAAAATAATTTTGCAAATAAAAACTTGTGTGCAGAGAAAGTTTATATTTACTTAGTGTATGGTGCTATAGCAAATAATCAGAGTAAAAAGAAATTCACAGCACAAAGCAAAACACAAAGAAACAAGCAATCCAGACGACACAAGGAGCTATAGTGGTTCCCCAAATCTGGGTACATCCACTCTTCTATCACCCTTGATAGGAATCCACTTCAAGATGAGTTGATCAGGTGTCTTGATCACCAGAGAGTTTTTGATCAGGTTCTCACAAACCAAAGGAGCTGATTTTGACCAGGTTTCAGCAAAACCAAAAGTAACTTTTGAAGGGAGTTAAAACCCTGTACAGAAAGAAAAAGAAAAAGGGATGAGGTTGTCTTCTCTATCAACAAGCAGAGAGAAGCAAAAGTGGATCTGTAGTTGTTGTCAAAGCTCCCCCTGAGATCAAGAAGAAGTTCAGGAAGGAGAGCTCTGCACAAGGGTGACAGGTCTTCAAAGATCTGATTTGCTCCAGCAAGAGATGATTCAAGAAGGTTGGATGGTTGTGTCTGAAGCAATCAGAATTCCTGTGAGTGAGCTTTCAAAACAATATCACAGAGAGAGCAGCTGAAGTCCTGTATTGTTATATGTCTCTCTGTATATTCTCTGTGTATGTAAAAAATGAAAGAATGAATAATATATCTGAGTCTTCTTCTTCCTTTTCTTTGATAGCCGTTGGAAGTCAGCATTAATTGCTTTCCTTAAATGTCCATGCCTCAAAGGAAATGTCAGACAGACATTCCTTAGAAAATTCCTTGAGCCATGCACCAGATATGCTGTAACGGCCAATAAATCTTCAGCATTAATTGTCTGACAGAAGGAATTTGAATTCCAATTCAAAACTGACGGAAGTCTGGAAAACGTCGAGCTCACAGTAAAACGTTGATCTGAGCACGACACACATCGGGCAGAGAGTGTTTTCTGTAAGCAGAACTGGGTTCGACGAAACGTCGAGCTGAGGTCGACTCCACGTCGAGCTGAGGTCGACTCTGCGTCGAGCTGAGGTCGACTCTACGTCGAGCTGAGGTCGACTCTGCGTCGAGCTGAGATCGACTCTGCGTCGAGCTGAGATCGACTCTGCGTCGAGCAGAGGTCGACTCTACGTCGAGGTGAGATCGACTCTAACTAGCCTATGTGACCTTTATAACAACAAGGAGGTCACAACACAAAATCCCTATAGAAGTATAGTCATCCTGGTCCAAATAGTAATAGGGTGTTCCAACAATCTCCCCCTATTTGGATTAGGATTACTATTTACATGAATTTAGGGATTCAAAGAAAGATAAAGCAAAAATACAATACAATACAATACAACCAGACATGACAGAATAAAAAAGCAGCATATATAACATTATATAGCAGCACAAATGTTCAAAAATCCTGAGTCCAGCATATAGAAAGAATTAAAGCATCTTACTTTACTTTCCCTTTGGGGCTTTGTCTTGATCACTCTTCTTGAAGATGATTTCTCTGTTTGGATTTGAAGCTTCCTTTTTAGATCTGTAATCATCAGCTGCACCTAAAGACTTTTGATCTCTTGCACTGGGTGATACAGCTGCAGGATGGAGTTGCATATATCTGTCTGAATCAAAGAATTTCTTAGATTTATATTTCTCCAATTCCTCTTTTCTTTGGTTTGACATTGTACTGATATGAGAGGTGTCCAGACCTTTTTCTCTAGCTTTATTAATCTCATTTAAAGCAGCCATTTCTGTCATTCTAGCTTTCCAGTAGGCAGGAGTTTTGGTGGGATCTTCAAAAGGTACTGCTGGTTCAAATCTGTTAGAGAAGAGTTCTTGAGAGGTAGTTGGGGTGAGGTCAGCTCTAGGTCTATAAGGATAGGGACCAGAGGTTGGATCAATAGCTCTTCCCCTTTGATAAGGTTGAGAACCTGATCTTCCTCTGGACTGCCTGCCTCTATAGTTTCCTCTTTGCTGACCTCCCCTTTGCTGACTGTCTCCTTGATATCTTCTTGCTTGATATGTCTTTCCATGTAGAGCTGAAGGGGCTGGATTGGAAGATAGACTAGCACCTGCACCTGCATCTGGAGGAGGTGGAGGTGGAGGCTGATGGACAGGTTTGGTTGGTCCTTCATTGAATTTTCTTTTCTGTTTCATTGTTTTTCTCTGATTTTGGGAGTATTGCATCCATGGCTCTGTGATTTCACAATTGTATTTGATATAGTAGGGAATGTCATGGTCTGTAGCTCTAGCCATTGGAACTCTTTTCAAAGCTTTTGATCTAGCTTTCCTCTTCCTTGCAATAGTTGCAGAGGAGTCATCAGAATCTGTAGCAAACTCATCTTCTGAACTTTGAGATTCTTCATATGGATCTATGTACTTCCTTTTAGAGATAGGAAAACTGATGGAGTCTGGAGCTGCTGAGGAGGAAACTGAAGGAAGATCTGCTGTCAGTGGGGAGGAGGAGTCTACCACTGCAGGAGAGGGCACAGCCTCAGGAGCCATAGAGACTAAAGAGGCTGGTTCCTGAAGGGCTTGGGAGACATGGGTCTCAACTGCATCAGGTGTCTCAATCGCTTCACCTGAAGTTTCAACAGCTGCTAACATTTCAATTTCATCATTAGCAGGAGCCACTGCTACCACTGCTACATCAGGGATCTTTTGAAAAGGGACAATAGCCCTAGACAGATCTTCTGGAAGCAGTTCTGAATTAGGAGGAGGAGCCACAGGTGACATGGAAAGTTCTTCTTGAATCTGAGCTGGAGGGGAGAAGATCTGGACAGAAGCTGCCAAACACTGAAGGTCTAAGGCACTGCTGGTGAGCTGAATTGAAGCTGGAGGAGGAGCCTCAGATACTATCTGAACTTCTGCAACTGATACTGTCTCTGAACATGTCTGAACAAACTAAACTGATGAAGGATGAACTGATGAAGGATGCAGCTCTTCTTCTGTAGACATCTCCCCCTGCCTAGAATCAGTGGCAGCTGACTCTAGGCCCCCAGAAGAAGGGCATGCCAGATGAGAGGAGAGGGAGGAGACAGAGGCAGAGAGAGTTCTCAGGGAAAGGAGGAGAGGAGCCAGCTTGGCATCCAAGAGGGAGGAGAGCCTAGGGGACAGAAGGTCAAAAATCTGATTGGCCAAGGGCAGGAGAGCTACTTGCTCAAGTGGGACTTGAGTAGAGGTAGAGGGAGTAGCAGAAAATGTAAATGGGGAAGATGTTGAGGGTGGTGCAGACAAGGGAGGTGTAACTGGTTCATGGATGGAGGAAAAGAGCAGTTCTGAAAAAGTTGATGAATGGGGGAATTCATGTGGAGAGAAGGTAGAGGCATCCATGAAGGAGTCTTCATGCATGTCAAAAGAAAAGAGATCCTCATGTGGGGAGGAATCCAAGCTTATGGGAAGGAAGGTAGTGTGAGGTGGAAGGGAGGAGGCAATAGTAGAGATGGAGGAAGGTAGAGGTTGAGTGGATGGAATGACTGTGGTTGAGGGGATGAAAGTGGATGGGAGGGTGAGGGAGTCAGATGGCAAAGTCCCTGCTTCTGGACCAGTGGACTGAGGGAGAGTGACCTCTACGGTCCTGGTGTCTGCAGAGGACTTCATTGCTGCTGCTGCCCTGGGATTCACAATTCTTCTGTCCCACTTGCCAATTAGGGCACATGTGAGCCTCTTGGAAGCATTGATGTGCTTCTTGGAGGACACAAGCAGTTGGGGGCAGCAATGGTTGAGAATCAACCCAAGAACTCTTCCAAAGTGGACAGAGTTTTTATCCAACTTTTTCTTAATCATTTCAAACACAATCAATCCCCAGTTGGGATGTTTCTTATCCATAAGTGCAGCCATAAGGCAAAACTGATGCCTAGTAATTGCATCATGTGCAGTCCTCTTTGCACAGATCACTTTGCCTGTAATGTCTGCTAATAACCTATATTCAATAGCTAGGTTAACTTTGAGGAGTTTAGAGGGGTTACCAGCAGCATGCCCCATCCTGTCCAGCATCAAGGCATACTCTTCCATAGATAGTTCTATGCCATCATCTCCAGCAGCAAAGTTGAAAACTTCTGAAATGATTTGAGGTGAGATGGCTACCTCATTTCCTGAAACTTTCCCAGTCAATGTATTGTTATCTGAGATAACTGCTGTAAGACTCCACTCTTTGATTTCTGACTCTGGGAGAGGGATCCTGGTTGACATAAAGTTAACCAGTTGCTGCTCCTTGAAGAGGTCCAGTATATCCAGAAAGTATTGTGGAGATCCATCAAAAGAGTCGAAGTCGATATCGAATCCAGAATCGAACTTCATGGCCGCCAGAGCTCCTGCTGTGATTGCCATTTTCCTGCAAAAAAAATAATACCTTCCAAGATCAAGAGTAAGGTATTTGGAGGGAGAAAGCTTGAGCAGAAAGATATGAAAGCGCAACTGCGAACGACGATGAAAAAATGATTTTATACTTAGGGTTCGACGCAGAAAAGGAAAGAACGTCGAGCTCAGTTCGACGCTCTAAGGCTCTAGGAGAACTGAAACGACTCAACAGCGTCCAGCTTAGGTCGACGTTCGACGCTTTGGCTGAAGCTATACGTAGAGCTTAGGTCGACGTTGAACGAAGACGTCGACCGGGGAGAGAGAAACTCAAGAAGCCAGGGAGCTGTGAACTTAGTTCGACGCTAGAAGCTGAGTTCGACGTTCGACGCTTTTGAGGGCGACGGACCGTCGATCTCCGTTCGACGCAGCGTCGAGCTTAGTTCAGAGCTGAGAAAAACCACTCAGACAGGGAAATTTTTAAAGTGAAATTTTTCCTATTCCTGTTAATTATGGGTTTCAAAATCTTGGAGTTTTATTTTATGCTGTCTCCATCTAGCATTCCCAACTGATTGAGGAAAAAGAAGTGCTTCTTTTCATCCAATGGCTTGGTGAAAATATCTCCTCTCTGTAGTTCAGTGGAAATGTATTCTAGTGCAATTTTCTTCTTTTCTACATTATCCCTTAAGAAGTGATGTGTGATCTCTATGTGCTTGTTCCTACTATGGAGAACTGGATTTTGAGCAATAGATATTGCACTGGTATTATCACAAAAGATTTTAGACATCTCTAAGTTGTACCCATAGTCTAGGAGCTGGTTTTGAATCCACAAAATCTGTGAGCAACAACTGCCTGCAGCCATGTATTCAGCTTCAGCAGTTGATGTGGACACAGAGGTTTGTTTCTTACAGAACCAGGAGACAAGTTTATCACCAAGGAATTGACAAGTTCCACTGGTGCTTTTCCTGTCTACTCTACATCCAGCATAATCAGAATCTGAAAATCCAGTTAGATCAAATCCTGAGTCATGTGGATACCAGAGACCTAGATTAGGACAACTTTTTACATACCTAAGAATCCTCTTAACTAATGTGAGGTGGGACTCTCTAGGGCTTACTTGGAATCTAGCACAAATGCATGTGGCAAACATTATATCTGGTCTAGTTGCTATTAGATAAAGTAATGAGCCAATGATTGCTCTATAGCTTGTCTGATTAACTGGTTTTCCAGATTCATCAGCATCTAAAACAGCATTTGTAGGCATAGGTGTTTTCATAGAGGATGCTTCAGACATTCCAAATTTCTTAACCAGTTCTCTTGCATACTTGGTTTGAGAAATGAAAATGCCATCCACATGTTGTTTAACTTGCAATCCAAGAAAGAAAGCAAGCTCACCCATGCTACTCATTTCAAACTTTGAGTGCATAAGTTGTGAGAACTTTTTGCATAAGTTTGAATCTGTAGACCCAAATATGATATCGTCTACATAAACTTGTACTAGTAGGGTATGGGACCTATGGGTTCTAACAAAAAGAGTTTGGTCTACTCTACCCCTTTTAAAATCATTTTCCAACAAAAAACAAGCTAAGGTCTCATACCATGCTCTAGGAGCTTGCTTGAGACCATATAAAGCTTTATGCAGTTTAAAAACATGATCAGGAAAGGTTGGAGAGATAAAACCTGGAGGTTGCTTTACATAAACTTCTTCCTTGATGTCTCTATTGAGAAATGCACTCTTGACATCCATCTGATATACCTTGAATCTCTTGTGAGCTGCATATGCAAGGAAGATTCTTATGGCCTCCAACCTTGCAACTGGTGCAAAGGTTTGGTCATAATCAATTCCTTCTTCTTGGCAATATCCTTGTGCAACAAGTCTTGCCTTGTTTCTCACAATTATTCCTTGATCATCCAACTTGTTTCTGAATACCCATTTGGTTCCAACAATTTGCTGGTTCCTTGGTCTTGGTACTAATTCCCAAACTTTATTCCTTTCAAATTGATTCAACTCTTCCTGCATTGCAATGATCCAGTTTGGATCTTGCTCTGCATCTTGTATGGTTTGAGGCTCAATTTGAGAAAGAAAGCAGGTGTGCATAATATTTTGATTAACTTGATTCCTTGTTTGCACACGCACTGAGATATCTCCAATTACTTGTGAGATTGGGTGATCTCTTGTTGTTGCAAGATCAACAAGGGGTGTTGATGATGCACCAACCTGTGTTGTTGTTTCCTCTTGTGGAACAACAACTGGTTCTTCAATTTGTTGACCTTTTGAACTTTCCAAAACCTGAAATTCCTCTTCATTGTCACTGAGTTCAGTGTCTTGCTGAATTGGTGAAGGTAATGACCCTTTGTCTGTGATGGTAAGCTGCTTCAGATTTTCTGAAATTGAATGTTCCTGCAAATTGCTTATGGTAGAAGTCTCCTTCTCCTTATAAGACATGTTAGTTTCATCAAATGTAACATGCATGGATTCTTCAATTTTATTTGAGCACTTGTTAAAAACCCTATAAGCCTTGCTAGTCATGGAGTATCCCAGAAACACTCCTTCATCAGCTTTGGCTTCAAATTTAGCTAGGTATTTCTTGTCATTATTGTGAATGAAGCAAATGCAACCAAAAATTTTGAAGTAATTTACTTTAGGTTTCTTCCCTTTGAGTAACTCATAGGGAGTCTTACCCTTTAGTTTATGTATCAGGCTTCTATTCAAAACATAGTTGGAGGTGTTCACAGCCTCTGCCCAAAAGGTTAGAGGAAGGTGAGCATCTGTCAACAATGTTGTGGCAGATTCAATAAGGGTTCTGTTTTTCCTTTCAACTACCCCATTTTGTTGAGGAGTTCTTGGAGCTGAGAAAGTGTGCCTGATACCTTCATTCTGGCAGAACTCTAGCATAAGAAGAGAATCAAACTCTGTCCCATGATCACTTCTGATCAGGGCAATGTGAGTATTGAACTCAATCTGTATATGCCTTTGAGAAAATCTGTCAAAATCTTGAAGTTATCAGACTTCTTCCTCAGAAAGAACACCCAAGTGAATCTTGAGAAGTCATCTACAACTACTAAAGCATAAGATTTCCCTCCTAGGCTTTGTACATTAATTGGTCCAAAAAGGTCCATGTGCAATAAGTACAAAATTCTAGGTGAGTCACTCTTATTAAGTGACTTGAAACTGTTTTTAGTTTGCTTGCCTAACTGACAAGCCTTGCAAAGTCCTTCCTTCTTGTAGGGACCAGAAGGTAGTCCTCTAACAAGGTTGTCTTGGGATAACTTAGCAATGGTTCTAAGGTTCACATGTCCTAGTCTTTTATGCCAAAGTTCATTAGGTTTGCTAAGGGAGTTAAATAAACATATATCTACTTTAGATGAATTGAAATCAACTAGGTATATGTTATCTTGTCTATTACCAATTAAAACAATGTTGTTATTTAATGCAATATTACATGCTGAGTTGGTAAACCAAACCTGATAACCAGCATCACATAGCTGGCTGATGCTGATTAAGTTGTGCTTTAGTCCTTCTACATAGGCCACTTTCTTGAATGTAATTGACCCTATTTTGACTTGGCCATAGCCTTTTGTTTGTCCAAAATTTGAATCTCCAAAGATTACTTTGGGTCCATGTTTGGCTTTGAAGGACACAAGGTTCTCCTTGTTGCCAGTCATGTGCTTTGAGCACCCACTATCCAAGTACCACTGCTGGTTCTCAATTGGATAGGTCTTTATCTGCACATACAACAAATCAATTGTTTTTGACCCAGTTTACCTTAGGCCTTTCTTGATATCCTTTAAATTCTGAAATAAAAGACATCTCAGGTTGGCTCTTATAGCCTACAGGATGATATCTCCTAGGAGGTATTATCCATTCAGCATAAGGGTTAAAGTGATGAGATGTGGAGCTAGAATTAAATTTTGAATTAACCCCTGAGAACTGACTTTTGCTCTGAGCTTGGCTCGACGCACGTCGAGCTTCGTTCGATGCTTTTTGTCCAGTTTCCTGGGTTAAGTCAGCATTCTTCCTAGCCACTATCAAGACTCCTTTACCTTTCTCACTGGTAAATTTGATTGGAGTTGTCAGCACTATGGGTTGGCTGGATGAAGCACCCAAGCCCAGTGAACCATTCAATCTTGAGTTCACTGTACTAATGATGTCCATCAATTTGATACTTCTCCCATTAAGGATTTCTTCAAATTGTTTGGCCTTAGATAGCTCACCTTTCAGCGAAGCTATCTCCTCCCCACACTGCTTCAACTCTTCTAAGAGTCTAAGATTATCTGAGTTAATGGATTTGCATTCAATTAATTGTTCTCTGAGAGTTTTAATCAACTTTTGAGATTCAATCAAGTCAATGCACATAGATTTGAACTCAGATTTAAATTCATCAGAGGTAAAATCAAATGAATCTATTACCTGATCCTCAGTGAGTTCCTGATCAGATAGGTAATCAGCATCAGGCTCTGAATCAGTGTTCTTTTGAGATGTACTGATGGCCATCATGCAGAATCCTTTTTCTTCTGCATCATCCTCATCATCACTAGAGCTGGATGATGAATCAGACTCATCAGAGTCACTCCAAGATTCAGCCACAAATCCTTTTCTGGTGTGCTTGCTGTTGCTGGAGGAAGGCTTGTCATGGTACTTCCTTGACTCCTTATCTTTCCTTTTATCTTTTCTTTCCTTCATGTCCCTTCTATCTTTATCTTGATTTTCTGGACAGTTGGCGAAAATGTGTCCTGGTTTCCTGCAGCCAAAGCAGATAATATCTTTATTAGTAGATCTGTCATACCTTGGCTTGTCTTTGTCTTTGGATGACCATCTTCTGAAGTTCCTTTTATTCAGCTTATTGAACCTTTTGACCAGTAGGCTCATAAGCTCTTCACTTCCCAACACCTTTTCTTTAGGTTCTTCTTCCTGTGCTTTGAAGGCAATGGTTTTCTCAACCTTTTCTGTTGGTGTGGATGTCTTCTGCTCTTCTTCTCTCTTCTTAATGAATTGCTCATAACTCTTGAGCTTTCCCAGAAGAGCTTCTGTGGATAACTCACAGACATTTCTTCCATCTTTAATTGACCAGATTCTTGAGTCCCAAGAGCTAGGGAAACAAGTCAGTATCTTGTCATTTATCTCAGTGAGAGATATGTCCTTCTCTAGTGATCTAAGCTCACTGATGATTAGGCTCAGTCTGTTGTACATGTCAGCAACTGACTCAGACTCTGCCTTTTTGAAGTTCTCATACTGGGTGATGAGGTTGGATCTCCTATCCTTTCTTTCATCTGCAGAACCTGATACAATTTCTAAAAGTTTTTCCCAGATCTCTTTAGCAGTATTGCAATCAGCTACTTTCTGGAAAATGTCATCTGACATGGTTTGAGCCAAAATGTTCATGGCTTTAGCATCTGCTGCCTTCCACTTCTTTATGTCAGCATCAGTTCCTGAAGGAGGAGGAACAGCTGATGTACTTGTTCCTGTGGGAGGTCTTGGACAATCTGTCAACACAGAATTAAAAATGTCTTCATCAAAAGAGTTCATGTACAGTCTAATCCTTGCTTTCCATAGTGCAAACTTAGAGAGATTGCACATAGGAGGTCTGGTACTAGCAAAGTCCTTATTTTGTGCCATGAGTTTTAAAGATAAGTAAACTAAGGAAAATAACCCTTTGAGAGAAATGATCTTATCAGGGATCTTTTGATCCAGGTGTTAGCCTGTATGAATGATCAACCTGGCTCTGATACCAATTGAAAGTGCAGGATAAGATCAATCCTAACTCTAGAGGGGGGTGAATAGAGTTATTTAAAATAATTTTGCAAATAAAAACTTGTGTGCAGAGAAAGTTTATATTTACTTAGTGTATGGTGCTATAGCAAATAATCAGAGTAAAAAGAAATTCACAGCACAAAGCAAAACACAAAGAAACAAGCAATCCAGACGACACAAGGAGCTATAGTGGTTCCCCAAATCTGGGTACATCCACTCTTCTATCACCCTTGATAGGAATCCACTTCAAGATGAGTTGATCAGGTGTCTTGATCACCAGAGAGTTTTTGATCAGGTTCTCACAAACCAAAGGAGCTGATTTTGACCAGGTTTCAGCAAAACCAAAAGTAACTTTTGAAGGGAGTTAAAACCCTGTACAGAAAGAAAAAGAAAAAGGGATGAGGTTGTCTTCTCTATCAACAAGCAGAGAGAAGCAAAAGTGGATCTGTAGTTGTTGTCAAAGCTCCCCCTGAGATCAAGAAGAAGTTCAGGAAGGAGAGCTCTGCACAAGGGTGACAGGTCTTCAAAGATCTGATTTGCTCCAGCAAGAGATGATTCAAGAAGGTTGGATGGTTGTGTCTGAAGCAATCAGAATTCCTGTGAGTGAGCTTTCAAAACAATATCACAGAGAGAGCAGCTGAAGTCCTGTATTGTTATATGTCTCTCTGTATATTCTCTGTGTATGTAAAAAATGAAAGAATGAATAATATATCTGAGTCTTCTTCTTCCTTTTCTTTGATAGCCGTTGGAAGTCAGCATTAATTGCTTTCCTTAAATGTCTATGCCTCAAAGGAAATGTCAGACAGACATTCCTTAGAAAATTCCTTGAGCCATGCACCAGATATGCTGTAACGGCCAATAAATCTTCAGCATTAATTGTCTGACAGAAGGAATTTGAATTCCTATTCAAAACTGACGGAAGTCTGGAAAACGTCGAGCTCACATTAAAACGTCGATCTGAGCACGACACACATCGGCCAGAGAGTGTTTTCTGTAAGCAGAACTGGGTTCGACGAAACGTCGAGCTGAGGTCGACTCCACGTCGAGCTGAGGTCGACTCTGCGTCGAGCTGAGGTCGACTCTGCGTCGAGCTGAGGTCGACTCTGCGTCGAGCTGAGATCGACTCTGCGTCGAGCTGAGATCGACTCTGCATCGAGCAGAGGTCGACTCTACGTCGAGGTGAGATCGACTCTAACTAGCCTATGTGACCTTTATAACAACAAGGAGGTCACAACACAAAATCCCTATAGAAGTATAGTCATCCTGGTCCAAATAGTAATAGGGTGTTCCAACAGGTCCGAAGGCTCGCCTGTGGGGGAGAGGTTTTGCTTGATCTTCATCAACACCCCGAGCTCGGCTCGGCCCCAGGTAGACCCGCTGCGCAGGCTCTCATCTAGCTGGCAGGTCCGAAGTCTCGCCTGTGGGGGAGAGGTTTGGCTTGATCTTCATCAACACCCCGAGCTCGGCTCGGCCCTAGGTAGACCCGCTGTGCAGGCTCTCATCTAGCTGGCAAGTCTGAAGGCTCGCCTGTGGGGGAGAGGTTTGGCTTGATCTTCATCAACACCCCGAGCTCGGCTCGGGCCCAGGTAGACCCGCTGCGCAGGCTCTCATCTAGCTGGCAGGTCCGAAGGCTTGCCTGTGGGGGAGAGGTTTGGATTGATCTTCATCAACACCCCGAGCTCGGCTTGGCCCCAGGTAGACTCGCTGTGCAGGCTCTCATCTAGCTAGCATGTCCGAAGGCTCACCTGTGGGGGAGAGGTTTGGTTTGATCTTCATCAACACACCGAGCTCGGCTCGGCCCCAGGTAGACCCGTTGCGCCGGCTCTCATCTAGCTGGCAGGTCCGAAGGCGCGCCTGTGGGGGAGAGGTTTGGTTTGATCTTCATTAACACCCCGAGCTCGGCTCGGCCCTAGGTAGACCTGCTGCGCAGGCTCTCATCTAGCTGGCAGGTCCGAAGGCTCGCCTGTGTGGGAGAGGTTTAGTTTTATCTTCATCGACACCCCGAGCTCGGCTCGGCCCCAGGTAGACCCCCTACGCAGGCTCTCATCTAGCTGGCAGGTCCGAAGGCTCGCCTGTGAGGGATAGTTTGAGTCCTTGACTCTTGGTCCTTGGTTCTTGATTTTTAGTTACTCTGCATTACGACGAGCTCGGCTCGGCCCCAGGTAGACCCGCTGCGCAGGCTCCCATCTAGTTGGCAGGTCCGAAGGCTCGCCGGAGGGGCATATGTTTAGTTTGTCGGAAGATGTTTTGACACAACCCTATCCTAGATCGGAGACAAGGCCCTAAAGGTCTCGGCCAGTAGAGGTCTCGGCCCGAAGGTCTCGGCTAGGGGGACCTCGCCGAAGAAGGCTTCCGGCAGACCTGGGGCAGGACGACCTAATCGATAGCGCAAGGCTCCCGCCTAATTGATCTCTAAGGAAGGTTACCCTAAGGAAACTAAGGGTCTCGGCGGAATCCTGCGCGGAAGTCACTTGGCTGACTAACCTACTCATTCAAGCCAACACATCGACAACGAGAAGTAAAACAAGAAATTATATTTAATAATAAATTACAGGAGTTTGGAGCTTCTCGCTCATTACAAAAAAGAATAATAACAAAAGAAAAGACCCTTCAAGGGGGCGCGCTGTAATCACCGCTGGTGCTCTCGCTCGAATCCTCGCCGGATCCCTCACCAGAGCTTGCCTCGGACGTCTCGCCAGCTACGGTAGAAGGCTTCGGGATGTCCGAGGGCGGGGAGTCGGGCGCGCCTTGAGGCTTCGGGATGGGGTCGAAGAGCCATGGAAGGAGTTGGTTGGTAATAATGGTCTCGCCCGTCTCCCGCAGCAGCTTCACGTCCCGGAACATCTCGAGGGTGAGCTTGACGGTGGCCTGGGCATTCGCCTTCAGTAGCTTGTCGATGTCGTACTCCGAGAAGTAACGACTCTTCAGCCTTTCATAAAGCATTGGAGGAGGCGGCCTTTCGCCGCTTCCGCATGCCGAAGTTGGTCCCTCAGCAGGACGTTCTCGCAGCACACGTCAGCCAGCTCCGCGCGGAGCGCCATGGATGGGACGGAATCCTGTGGAAAAGAGATCAGCTAAGAGAAATGTTGCACAAATGTGGCTTCAAGAAGCGAGAACAAGGGTCCAGGAAGGTCTCGCTTACCTCAGCTGCGGGGCGTAGGGATAGCAGTTGTTGAGCATTCTCCAGCTCCTGTTGAGCACTCGCGAGCTCTTTCTCCAAGGCACGCGCTTGCGCCACCGCTCCATCCCTCGCCTTGTACATATCCGTGAAATTCTTATCTATGCTGATGCTCCGGCGAGCGCACATGTGCGCGAGCTCGAACCCGCGCAGCACGGCCCGGGTGGAGTCGAAGGCCAAGAGCCGGGTGGGCATCTGGTCGTAGATGTTGGCGTCCTCTCGGCTGTAGAGGTCATAGCCTAGCGAGAAGGCCTTGCCAGTGACCTTGTCTCGCTCCACCCAGCTGGGAAGGAGCGTCGAAACCTTGATCAGGTTGGACGCAGGGTGCCACTGGAACTGAGGCTTCCCCTCAGCGTCGAGGTACTTCACGCCGAAACCGTAGTTTCTGTACCCTTTCGGCACCTCCTGGGGTGGAGTATGGGCAGAGGTCTCGGCAACGACCCCTTCCCCCCCAGCCTTGCTTGCGGCCGGTGGGTTCCCGGCGGAAGCCTCAGCACGGCTCCTGGCAGCAGCATCCATATTGCTGGCCCTCTGTAGAAGCCCTTCGAAGGACCTGCCCGGGGGGGGGGGAGATTGGACGGGCGAGACTGCCAAGAATTTCCACTTCTCGGAAGCAGACGTCTTTGGCCTCTTCAACGATCGGAGGGTGGGAATGGTGCCTTTTCGCTTCTCGGCTTTTGGCAGCAAGGGCTGAGCCGGTTCGTCCCGGCAGGCGTGAGGGCTAGCTCTCGCGAGAGCGAGAGAATCTCTCGCGGCCCGACTCTCGGTACCCTGGGCCTCAACGAAAGGTTGGCGAAGGGGGACCTCCCGCTCTCCTACAAAGTTGCAACTATTCAGCACAAGAAGATCCTGACAAGGAATCAAATCTAGGGCAAGACCATACCTTCGCCCGGGTGGACGGGATGAAGGGAGTGGACGTCTCACCGGAGGAAGTGGACGACGAACTTCTTCGTGCCAAAGAACCCAAGAATTGCGCTCTCGCGCGACCCCAGAGCGGGCGGCTTATAGGCGGCATCCTCGTACTGTACAGGCTGGAGCGGGACGTGCCGAAGTCGTCGGTGACGTAGACGAACTTCTCGCCCCAGTGGTGATGTTTGTTGGCGAGACCGGTGGTCTTGAGCAGCTGCCCGGAGAAGAAGACCACCCCTCTTTTGGCGCGGAAGTTGAACAGCTTCCGGAAGATTGGCAGGCTGAACTCGATCCTCTCGGATCGCAAGTTGCATATGAACGCCACAAGGAACGCGACGGAGTTTGGGTTCAGTCGAGCGGGAACTACCCCATAGTAGCGGAGAGCTTGGCGAATCTCCGGCCAGAGGGGAAGGCGGAAACCCACCTCGAAATGTTCGAGGGGGATGGCAAGCTCTCCCGCCCCCGGGGTATTCACCTTATCCTGATTACCCGGGTTCCTCGCCGAGAAGCCAGCAGGAATGAAGCGTTTGGCGATCATGTTGTACTCGTCCAGGGTAAGGGTGCAGGAAGGAAAGAGATGCTTTCGGAACGCTTCCGCGCAATGAGCGCGACCCTCGTTCTCGCCCGACATTTTGGTTTATGTGTAAGAGCGAGAGCTATAGAGAGGTAGAGGCGGAAGCAAGAGTGCAAGAGCAATGAAAGGGAGTTGAGGTTCCGAATCGGAGAAGTAAATGCGGTTTGTGGACTTCCCTATTTATAGGGAACCATGATCATTACGGCTCCATAAGATAGAGAGAGAAAATAACGGCGGAGTACAGCTGTCACGATCTGGGCCGGCGACGCCACGGTTTTCCCCCTCGGGATGACAACAATCAACACTCGTTTCTAATCGACGCAAGCATCCTTGTTTCGGCGTAAGCATCCTAGTTTGCGCCATCATTTCTAATTGGCGCAAGCATCATAGTTTCGGCGCAAACATCCTATCTTCGGCGCAAGAATCCTAGTTTCAGCGCAAGCATCCTAGTTTAGGCGTAAACATCCTAGTTCCGGCACATATTCTTAAAATCGCAGCACAATAACAGAAGAGACGGATAATGGTATGTTCCCGCTTGCGAGAGCTGAATAAAATTGATAATAATATTGTTATTACAAATAAGCATGAAGGTACATTGGCAGAAAGGGAGGCTACGAAGAGAGAAGAGGCGAGATCTAAAGGACTAGTAGGGTTCCCAGCGCCATCGTCCTCATTCCCGCCGCCTAGTTCTTGGAGGCACCAGCGGGTTGAAATAGGATTACAGGGTGGTACACCCTAGGTTGATCCGCCGAGCATGATCCCGTATCTGCGCGATGCATCTCCCTGGCGAAGACTCGGCAGTAGGCCCTCCCGGTCGATCACTCTCTCCCAAGAAGAAATCTCGCTCCAGAGCCTCCATCCTTTGCTCCACGGATTCGCAGAACACTTTCGCCACGGCGGTATGAGCACGGTCTCGCTTGATGAGCTCAAACAAAATGGCCGATATCTTCCTCCTTCGCCCCTTCGCGTTCCCGGCGCTGTTCAAGGTTTCCTCTATCTCGCCAGACGAAGGGAGGGGGGAGCCCTCGCCATCTTCTTCTTCTTCTTCTTCTTATTCTTCTTCTTCTTCTTCCTCTTCTCTCTCGTTGGCTCCCGACCGTGAGCTCGGATCCCCTGCAAAAGGGCGCCAAAGGATTTGATTAAGGCGTAACGATTAGCTGACAAGAATGTCTCGCATACCTGCAGTCCGGCGAGAACCGTCGACTGGGGTCGGACGAAAAGGCCCGACCCCTCCATCGGTTCCATAAAGGAGGTGAAGAGGCTTGCATCGCCCCAGGCTGAATGGCTTGCGCACGATGATCCCAGCCTGGCCGAAAGCATGGGGGGAGTTATCTTCTCTCAAGGGATGATCGACATCCTTGGGAGTAGCGGAAGGTTCAGAAGCCACCCTTCCCGCCTGCAGGGAGTGATTAGCCGCTAGGGGAAGTAGTTCAATAGTTCTCGCCTCATCTTCCCGGGTAACGATACCCGGGTTGGCGGAAGCTGGCACTGCGAGAAGACAGTTCAGGAAAGAAAGGGCATGGTAAAAGTATTGAGAATGACAGAAAATGTACCTATCATCCGGGTCTCGACCGAAGGAATTGTCTCCGAGACCCCCATTTGATCCTGAGGAGGGGGAGCTGACAAGTCTGGGGGAATCGGGGAAGACCCAGCATTGTCATTTGGAACAGACTCCTGCGAGAGGTCACGTTAGCTATTGGTCCTATTACGCAATCATCTCGGTAGGCATGGTCGGAAGACATACCTTTTGCGGGGAGGGGTCCCCCGCGGGTTTTGGAGTAGGAGAAGGTGGATCCCTATTTTTGCGAGCAAGGTCTCGCCGGACCACCTTTTCTTTTCTCTGTTCTTTTTTCTTCTTCGGCTCAGAAGGATCAACGGTTGGAGATTTCCTCGATAGCCAGGGTGCTACCACAACACTGTTAGCCAGGGCTCGCGCCTGAGCCGCGATTAACCGATCTTGAAGGTCCTACAGAAGTGGCTTGGCAGCGCGTTTAGCATACATCGTGGTCTCGCGCAAAAAATCCCAGGCGAGAGCTCAGTCAAGAAACAGTAGTTCAGAGGCAAGACTAATGGTCGCCTGTCAGCGCGTATTTATAGCCATAGTAGGGCCCATCGAAAGATTCTCTTGGCTGACAGGCACGTGTCCAGCGAATATTTTTGGGTTGGACTTGTCTTGTCGAGCGCAAGGCTAGCTCGAAAAGAGCGGGGATTGTGTACAACCCCATATTCACTGGGTAGAACCCAGAAGCTTCAGTGGTCTGAGTTGGGCTAGCCTCAAGCTAGCCCAAGGGAAAGTCAACAGAGTTCCCGCTTCTTAAGGAGCTTCCGCCTAGCTGTAGGCGAGACCCTTCGTGCCAGGCTTCAGGCTTCCAGCGGGACGAGCTTCTGCCTTGAGTGAGCTCCCGCCCAGAGGTAGGCGAGAGGGCATTGGGTGAGCCTTCAATGACAATGGCATTAAGACCACCAAGGGCGAGAACCTTCTTGGCCGGAGCTCTCACAACGGTAAGCTCAATTGGGACCCGGCGAGAGCCTTCTCGGCCGGAGTTCTCGCCAGGTGGGACCATGTGGTAGGGCCTGGCGCCCAGGAAAAGATTTTTTATTATTTCACTATCCTCGGGTAAAATTACCTCTATTCCCCTGGGATGACAGCGGAATTCGGCTATTGGCAGACCCGTCAGGGGTATTTCAATATTTTTAGGTCAAGGGAATGCTATAAATAGACCCATAAGGGCTCTTTGGAAAGCAGGCTTTCATTATTCTCCAACTCTAGTGCTTTCTGAAGAGCTACCAACCCAGCATTTGGCTTTGGAGGGGAAGCTCTCAGAGATCTTCCGGGTGTGAGGCGGGACCTCACTACTGAGGATTTGGGTCAGTCTTAGGACCTTAGCAGCCAGTCAAGGGTCGAGGTTTGAGAGAAGTAGGCGTCGGCTGCACCCTGGTCTGTGAACATTCGTTGGGGTCATTTTTGGCTTCAACAGACCTCCAAACCCTCCGAAATTTTGGTGAGTGGTCCCTGGCTATAAAACCTAGTTCTGTACAAAATTCCAACTCATTTGGATGAGTTTTGGGTAGGAAATAACCTATCCTTAACTAGGCTTTAATGAGGCATTTTGAGTAAAAAGTGCACTTTTTGTAATGGCCTCCCCAGCCCACGCTCGCAAGGACGGCCGTCGGCACCCCCAGCACCATGCTCGAAAGGGCTCAGCCTAACCAGGTCTGCAGACCATGCACCCCAACCCTTCTCCGTGCCTGTTTTTTAGCAGTGGTAGGTTGTTGCCACAGGGGATCGAACCCAGGACCTTGATAAGAGACTCTTTTCCACAGCTCTCATCACCAACTGAGGTGCAAACCTCGATCTGAAAAAGGTAGCAGTCCACTAACCCTGGGTCACCCCCGCTCGAGTTTAGTTTGGGGACGAACTAAGCATCGGAAGCAGTGGTGTTCCCATATGGGGATCACATATAAATTGTCCACTTTTAGTAAAGATTGAACGTTTTCTCAGTATGGGTTTTTGTTACGCAGCCTACAGCACAGCCTAGACCCCAAGGTGGAGTTCAACAGGCTCAGGATGTTGCACCACCTCCACTAGTCCCTACTCCTTTCCTTCAGTCATACATGGGACAGACTCTAACAACCATTCTGGAGGCTTTCAGGGCCTAGCAGGTTCCGGTCCCACAGCCAAACCCGAGGGCCAACTGGTTGAGTATCTTCCGAGGACTTTCTCTCCCATCCTACTTGGGGACAGAGTCGGCGGTTCGGATGGAAGAGTGTCTGTATATTATGTACGAGATGCTGACAGGGATACAACGCCCCTGGGAGGAGAGGGTGGCTATGGTTGTCTCTTGCCTGGAGTCCCATGCCAAGAGGTGGTGGATGACGCTGCTGGACACGACGTTTGCAGATAGGGAGGTTGTGGAAGTTACCTGGGAAGAGTTAAGGGCCGTGCTGCTAGAGCATTTCGTTCCGGAGTCGGCCAGGGATGAGATGGAGGAGCGGTTCTATCAGCTGAAGCAGGGCACCCGGACAGTGGTGGAGTACCATCGGGAGTTCGACCAATTGGCTTGATATGTAGATTCTTACCAGCTGGACGAAGCAGGGTACATCAAGAGGTTCTATTAGGGCTTGCGGGAAGACTTGAGGGAGGCTTTGTTGTTTGTATCCGAAGGGCATATCTCCCTGATTTTGGAGATGGTAAAGAGGATCGAGGTTGATTGGCACACCACTCGGGGCCGGAAGCGGCAAGCGGAGGATCAGGGCCGGAGAGCCAGAAATGATCAGCGGCGAGGTGCTATACCAGATGGGAGGAGGATAGAGGACCAGCCTCTTCAGGAAGTGAGGCAGGAGCCGAGGGAGCAGGTGATATTGGCCCCTCAACCTCTCCGGATGCAGGAGATGCCGAGACCCTGGGGTATGGCGTATCCCCCACCAGAGTGCTTCCATTGCCATCAGATTGGGCACCTCAAGAGAAACTGCCCCATAAGGGGGGCACCACCTTCAGCACCACAGGGTAGCCCACCTGCTCAGCATTTCGGAGGCCGAGGATGCGGCCGAGGTCGTGGATACCAGGGGGGAGATCATAGACAGGAAAGGGAGCAAGTGTATGCTTTGGACCTTGCGCAGCCTCGGAATCTAGAGCAAGTCATAACAGGTATGCTGTAATGCTTCATTATTTTCATAGAATTTCCCTCTCAGTTGTTAAATCTTAGAACCACACTAGAGAGATTAACAAGGAAAGAAAACTCTTTATAGAACCCTAAGACATCTAATCACCCCAGGTATAGTCTTCATCAGTGGCAAGCCTGCCCGCACGCTTTTCGATACTGGAGCTACTCATTCCTTTCTGTCGGAGACGTTCGTAGAAGAACTGGAAGGCATGGAGCGATTCACGGGCTCAAAGATGAGGGTGCAACTACCTGATGGATCTGAACTCCTTACCTCGAACCACTGCAATATGGAGGCAGAAATTGGTGGAAAGGCGTTCGAGGCTCCAGCGACGCTTTTGAAGTTGACGGACAACGACCTGATCCTGGGCATGGAATGGCTATACTGGAACCATGCCCAGATTGATTGCCAAGCGAAGAATATCACCGTGAGATACGAGGACTCATTTATTATCATCGAATGTATAAGACCTGTCTCTCGTATACTCTTATCTTCGGTACAGGCCGTTAATGCCCATCTGCAGGGAGAGGAGGTTTATCAGATTCTATTTGAGATGGTGGAAGTCGAGGAGTCTGTGACAGACATCCCGGTGGTGCGATATTTCGCTGACATCTTTCTAGAGAAATTGCCAGGACTACCTCCGCACCAAGAGCAGGACTTCTAGATACATCTTGTGTCGGGGGCCAAGCCGGCATCTATGGCCCCTTACAGGATGGCCCCGAAAGAATTGACAGAGTTCCTAAGTCAGTTGCAGGAAATAATTGAGGCAGGGTTTGTCCGGCCGAGCTCATAACCATGGGGAGCTCCGGTATTGTTCGTCAAAAAGAAAGACGGGATACTCAGGTTGTGCATCGACTACCGAGCACTAAACCGGCTGACGGTCCGGAATACCTATCCACTGCCAAGGATAGACGAGCTGTTCGACTAGCTGGAGGGGGCGCACTTCTTTTCGAAATTGGATTTGAGGTTGGGCTACTACCAGCTTCAGATTTGAGAGGAGGATATTCAGAAGACTGCTATTAGTAGAAGATATGGATTGTTTGAGTTTACAGTGATGCCCTTCGGGCTCACGAATGCACCTTCGGCATTCATGAACCTCATGAACCAGGTTTTCAAGGAGTACCTAGATGTGTTTGTCATTCTGTTTATCGATGACATCCTCATCTACTCGAGAACGGAGAAGGAGCACACTCGCCATCTGGCACTGACCCAACAGAGACTGCGAGAGAATCACTTATATGCAAAGTTCAGCAAATGTCAGTTCTGGTTGAAGGAGGTGGGCTTCCTAGGCCATATTATCAGTGGAGCCGGGTTGGCTGTGGATCCGGCAAAGATTCAGGCAGTTCGAGATTGGTCGCGGTTGAAGACAGCCACCGATGTACGAAGTTTCCTAGGACTTGCCGGTTATTACCCGAAGTTCGTGGAGAGGTTCTCTAAAATTACCCTCCCACTCACTTCTTTGACGAAGAAGGAGGTACCTTTCGTTTGGACCCCGTACTGCAAGGAGGCTTTCCAGGAGCTGAAGGATCGACTCACCTCGGCTCCCATACTTACTCTCCCCTCGGGGAGAGAAGGATTTCAGGTCTATATCGACGCTTCCTACCAAGGTATGGGAGCTGTACTGATGCAGAAGGGCCATGTGATTGCATATGCGTCTCGCCAGTTGAAGAAGCATGAGCAGAACTACCCAGTGAACGACTTTGAGATGTGAGCGGTCGTTTTTGCTCTTAAGGTCTGGCGCCACTATCTTTATGGAGTCCACTACGACATCTACTCCAACCACAAGAACCTGAAATACGTGGACACGCAGAAGGAGCTAAACATCAGGCAAAGGCGCTGGGTGGAGTTCTTAGTGGATTACCAGTATGAGATGCACTACCATCCAGGGAGGGCATACGTGATGGCCGACGCATTGAGTCGGAGAGCTGCAACTTCTGAAGCCGGGCCCCAAGTTATGTCTATGGTGTTGGTGAGTAGATTGGAGGATATGCACATCACACTGGTGTTGTCCGAGGACCCCGAGCTTTACATGGAGTATTTGGCTGCGATGAGTGCTACAAATGATATCCGGGACCGAGTTAGAGATGGGCAGAGGCGGGATGCAAAAATAGAGTCGATATTCCGGGCCTTGGAGAACGGTGCAGCAGGGAATTACACGATGAGGGACGGCGTGGTATGCTTTAGAGGTCAGACTTATATACCGGAAGGAGGCCAAGTACGGGAAGATATCATGGTGGAGGCCCACCACAGCAGATACTCGGTGCACCCGGGGATCACGAAGATGACTGCAGACTTGAAGAAGACGATGTTTTGGCTGGGGATGAAGAAGGACATTACATACTTCGTGACTCATTACGAGGCATACCAGTTGGTGAAGGCAGAATGCAGGAACCCCGCTGGATTACTACAGCCACTCGCGATGCCAGAATGGATATTTGAGGAAACCGCGATGGATTTTATTCTTGGACTCTCCCGATCACGGACGGAAAATGACTCGATTTGGGTCATCGTCGATCGGTTGACGAAGGTGGCCAGATTCATTCCGATCAGGAAGGATGACTCTGTGGGAGTAATGTCACAACCCGCATTTTCTCCGAATTTAGGAAACATCAGAGTATGAGAAAATACGTGCCATGATGCCACGTCAAGCAGGGGATAACTACCGACGCTCAGGCAAACCAACTCCAATCCCTATGCAAGAAAATCATGGGCTAAATGAATAGAAAATCAGTTATGTTTTAGAGACCGTATCCCTCGGCTCAGTGGATCACCTAGTCCACAAAAGAAAAACTATATTTATACGCTGCGGAAAGAAAAATACTTTAATTAGGTTTTACACCCTAAAGAGCGCATAAGGGTCCCAAGAGAACCACTCATGCTATGCAAGACACTACATTTAATTTATATAATATATAAGAAAACAGTTTTCATACGTGATTTGGAAAATAGTGATTAAGTCTTATAAAACATGCTGATCATGAGCTTTATTTATAATACTAATTAGGGTTGGAAATAACTAGCAACCTAGCATAAAACCTTCTCAGAGCAAGTAGTCTATCTCCAGAAAACGGTAGCAGCATAAGTAAATATATCCAGTACAAAGGTAAGAAAAACTACCAGTGGGCGCCAACAACCTGACACGAACCCACTGGCACATATGTATGTCTGCAAGAAGGTACAAAAAAACTATCTCACTAACAAGGTAAACGGAACTCCAAAGTCCGGGAGTCCACCAGCAACACCACTGCCTCAGCTAGCCACCAGACCGGCTACAACTCAGAACCTGAGGCATTCCAAAAGAAAACAGAATACCTCAGCAAGCAACGAGGTAAAAACAACTGCATGCAATTGTCAACCAAAAGGAAGAAGTAATTGAAAAACATGCAGTAGGAAGAGTCACAACTATCCAAAACAGGACAACAAGAAAAGCACAACGAGCAAAGGAAACAGCAACAACCCAACTCAGGAACAACATCCTGCCGGGCCTACTAGGCTACCAAGAGCCAAAAGTGCTGCAAACTACCAAGGAAGAAACTTCTAACACCATAAACTGTGGGAGTTGGTAGTAGCAAAAACAAACAACGAGGAACCGGATCGAAGGCAAACGCAGTCCCCCAATCCACCATGTCCAAGTCGGCAAGCTCGAGGGTCTACACGTGAAAGCACAAGGGACCTTCCACCCACACATGCCCAGCCCGTACCTGGAGCACGAAAACAAGAGTGGCCTTGGCAATGTCACACAACTCCACCCCCCTGAAGAGCTATAAACCACCACTACTAACCACGACCCACGATTCGGCCTTTAAGAAGGTAAAGAAAACGGCCGACAAGGAAATACCAGAAATATAACAAGAAAACCACTCGGGAACGAAAAACAAGGTAAAGGAAGAGTGTTGAAAAGAATCCACATGACAAGGCGCTGAGTGAGACCCACTCAGTGCCTACCTAAACCTTGGCGTTGAGTGAGCTAGCCTCACTTAAGGCCAAAACCAAACTCTAACCTCAATCCCACTAAGGTAATACGGAGCTCGACGATTGTCGACCGGAGGTCGACGATAGTCGAACGGCCTAATGCAGAAACCGAGATCGACGATCTCCATTCAGAGATCGACGATAGTCGAACGATTCTAAGACAAAAAGAAGGCAGGGAATTTCCAGTACTCGAGTAGTTACCAACTACTCGTGTACCTCATCCCTCTACTCGAGTAGTCGCCTACTACTCGAGTACCTCAACCCTCTACTCGAGTAGTCGCCCGCTACTCGAGTATACGAACATAACCAGCACTCGAGTAGTTACGAACTACTCGAGTACCCCAACCCGCTACTCGAGTAGTTGCCTACTACTCGAGTATCTACAAACCTGCACTCGAGTAGATGCCTACTACTCGAGTAAACCAAACCACCTACTCGAGTATCTCGAGTCCACTACTCGAGTAACTCAAATCCTCTACTCGAGTAGTTACCTACTACTCGAGTAACTCCAAACCCCAACTCGAGTAGTTACTTACTACTCGAGTAAACCAAAACCCCTACTCGAGTAGTTACCTTCTACTCGAGTAAGCCAAAGCACCTACTCGAGTATCTCGAAACCACTACTCGAGTAACTCAGATCCCCTACTCGAGTAGTTACCTACTACTCGAGTAAATCAAGGCTAATACTCGAGTTAACGCCTTCTACTCGAGTATCTCAAAACAACAACTCGAGTAACTAAAATCACTACTCGAGTATCTAACGACACAACTCGAGTAATACACTTAGCAAAAATCGGGAAGAGAAATCACCCCCTCTCCTAACACTTCCTCTCGGCTACACCCAAACCAAAGCAAAAATCTGAGCAAGGATAAATGGCAACACGCCGGCAAGGTTGGGCTCCAACCGCACAAGTAGGGGGGGTTCAAATAGGAAGAACTAAATCCTATAGCTAGCAAGAAAAAGAGAACAACAAGGCCACTACCCTAGGGCTAACAGGGGTTTCAAATACAGCAAGAATAAATTCAAAAGAAACTTGGCAAGGGCAAGAATACCACTTGCCTCAACTTTTGGCGAAGCACGGACGGCTCTCCTCCTCTTCACACGGAACGAACAGCCGCAGCACCTAGAATTAATCTCACAGCCATTAATGGCGGAAAACTCCAAAACCAAAAACCCAAATCTCATCAAAACTCCACGAAAATCAAAATATCTTACCGTCGAAACGAAGATCTCGGAGAGAGCAAGCCAATGCCGTTTTCGAAATCGAATTCCGTCCACGAACAAGCCCGGAATTGCCGACCTAAGTAGGTACAGGACGGGCGGTTTTCTCCTCTGTTCTTCCGAGAACAAGCCGACGGTTTCTCTCTCAGGAAAAGAGGAAGAAGTGGGCCGTCACTTCTTAAACAGAGCTTTTATACGAAAAGCTAAACACCGGTTCATCCATAACCGAACCCTAAAACGCCTAATTACTTAATTTCATTAAGTAAATACCAAAATAGGTATAAGCCAAAAATATGGCTGCCACCAAGGCGAGGCAATAACTGCCTTAATAAATTCTCCCGCAGAATTTAAAAAACGGTCAAAACCAAAAGGCTACAGGACAGCCAAATCAATCTAATTAATTGATCACAATACTATTAACACACCAAACGACACGAAAACCGAATCACCTCGGAATCCGACGAAATTCGCACCGTAGCTAAATATCCACGCAACGAACTCAACGACGAAGTCGAAATTAACTTTCGACGAACAGAACTCGAGTTATACCCAAATAAAGCCAAACACAAACATCCCCCCGAGAGGCCACACCGGGTCACCCAAAACGACTCGGCTTGCTAGGGAGACCTTGCCAACAGGCTACAAAACGAGGCACTGAGTTCTAACGAGCTAAACCATACTTCACACATGGCACAAGCCACAGAAACGCGTCATCGTAACGCCAACGAGATTAAAAATAAACGCAGGAAAAATTGGGGGCGTTACAGTCACTCCCCCTAAAAGAAAGTTTCGTCCCGAAACTTTACGCACAACACTCTTACTAAAGAAGGAGAAACAACTAATAGGAGTTACAAGAAGGATAACATACCGATTAAATCAACGAAACAGGTGAGGGTAAGCCCTCCTCATAGCCGACTCTAACTCCCAAGTCGCGCTTTCCAAATCCTAATTCTTCCATAGAACCTTAACCATCGATATGGACTTCTTTCGCAGCACACGCTCCTGAGTATCCAAAATACGAACCGGCACCTCAAAAAAAGAGAGGTTGGGCTCCAACTTGGGCACAACATCCAAGAGCTGCCCACTGCTGCACACACACTTCCGCAATTGGCTAACATGAAAAACATTATGCACACCTGGGAAGTTCGCTGGTAAATCCAATCTATATGCTGACACGCCAACCCGTTCCAAAATCTCAAACGGGCCCACAAACCTTGGGTCTAACTTCCGATTCTTACCAAATCTCTTAACACCTACCATCAGGGAAACTTTGAGGAATACAAGGTCCCCGACGGAAAACTCCAAAGCAGATCTACGCCGGTTGGCGTTCTTTTCATATCTCTCCTGGGCTATGCGAAGCTTCTCCCGAATAAGCTTCACAGCAACTTCCATTTCCTCAAGCGCATCGGGACCCAACAAAGGCCTCTCACCAGCCTCAGCCCAAAACAACGGAGTCCTACAGCGCCTCCCATACAAGGCTTCGAACGGAGCCATCTGCAAACTTTCATGATAACTGTTGTTGTAGGAAAATTCCATGAGTCGCAGCCGCTCATCCCACGCTCCACCGTGGTCTAAAATATAGCACCGGATCATATCCTCAACAATTTGGTTCACCCTCTCCGTCTGCCCATTGGTCTGCGGGTGGTAGGCAGTAGAATACCTCAGATCCGTACCCAAACACTCCTGCAGACTCTGCCAAAAACGAGAAGTGAACCGGGAGTCTCGATCAGAAATGATGCTAACCGGCACACCGTGGAGTCGGATGACTTTATTCATGAACAACTCCGCTATCTTCTTCATCGTGTAATCAATCTTATAAGGCACGAAGTGAGCGCACTTCGTCAATCTATCTACTATAACCCAAACAGAATCAAATCCTCTCGGGGATTTTAGTAAACCCGTAATTAAATCCATAGATATACTCTCCCACTTCCAAGTCGGGATCTCTAGCGGAGTCAATTTACCACCAGGCCTTCCATGATCGGCCTTCACACGCTTGCAAGTGTGACACTTAGCAGCAAATCGGGCTATATCTCCTTTCATGCCATACCACCAGGCAATTTGTCTTAAGTCATGGTACATCTTCGTAGATCCTGGATGGTAGGAAACGCTGGAACCATGAGCCTCACTGCAAATCATCCTCCTAATATCCCCAACAGCAGGAACGCAAAACCTGTCACGGTACTTCAAAGTACCCGCATCATCGATAGCAAAATCGGGCAACTCTCCCTTCTTAGTCCTGGTGAAAAGGTGCATAAGATCAGGATCGTCCTTCTGGTGCAGCCTAGTCAAAGAAATCCAGGACGGCTCTGCCACTGACAATGTACTCTGCAAACTACAGCATCCCACTGAAATATCCATAAGGAGGAACTCCTCCACTAAACGATCGGCGGTGAGGTTAAAGATCTTTCCCGCCTTTCGGCTCAGGGCGTCGGCCACCACGTTGGCCTTTCCTGGATGATACTGGATTTCTACATCATAATCAGCCACATACTCCAGCCACCGCCGCTGACGCAGATTCAAATCCTTCTGCGTGAACACGTACTTTAGGCTCTTATGGTCAGTGAAGATCTTGCATTGAGCCCCATAAAGTAGGTGCCTCCACAACTTCAAAGCATAAATAACTGCTGCAAACTCGAGGTCATGCGTGGGATAATTCTTCTCATGAGTCTTCAGTTACCTTGACCCATAGGCAATTACCTTTCCATCTTGCATTAATACGCATCCCAGACCTACGAGCGAAGCATCCACATAAACATCATAATCTACTCCCTCGGTAGGCAGGGTCAGGACGGGAGCAGTGCACAATCTCTCCTTTAGCTCTAGAAAAGCTTCTTCACACTTCTCACTCCAAACAAAAGCCACATTCTTCTGAGTCAGCTTGGTCAAAGGTGCGGCTAGGGAAGAGAAACCCTCCTCAAATCTTCTGTAATAGCCATCCAACCCTAAGAAACTCCTGATCTCTTTAGGCGAACTCGGTCTACTCCAATCCATCACTGCAACAATCTTTTCTGGATCGACCGAGATCCCCTCCTTGTTCACCACGTGGCCTAGAAAAGAAACTTGAGGCAACCAAAACTCGCACTTGCTCAATTTGGCGAATAACTTGTGGCTCCTCAACTCCGAAAGGACCAAACGCAAATGCTGCTCATGCTCCTCAGCACTGCGTGAATAAACTAACACGTCATCAATGAAGACCACAATGAACTTATCGAGAAAATCCTTGAACACCCGGTTTATCATATCCATGAAGGCTGAAGGTGCGTTGGTCAGACCAAACGGCATCACCAAAAACTCAAAGTGTCCATGCCTCGACCTAAACGCAGTCCGTGGAATATCCGCCTCACGGATCCTAAGCTGATGATAACCAGAACGAAGATCGATCTTGGAGAACACCGCGCAACCACGCAACTGGTCAAATAAATCATCGATCCTCGGCAGAGGGTACCTGTTCTTGATAGTGACCTTGTTAAACTCTCTATAGCCGATGCAGAGCCGCATCGACCCATCTTTCTTCTTTACAAACAAAACAGGAGCACCCCAAGGCGACGAACTCTGCCTAATAAACCCCTTAGCTAACAGCTCATCCAACTGAACTCGCAACTCCTCTAACTCACGAGGGGCCATCCGGTACGGCGCCTTAGCAATAGGACGCATACCCGGCTCTAAATCGATCACAAACTCAACATCCCGATCAGGAGGAAGACCAGGAAGATCATCAGGAAAAACATCGGCGAAACCACGAACAATAGGAATCTCTTCCAAGCGTGGCACGCCAACAGCGGCTCCAACAGCCGAGACTAAACAAACACAACAATTAGAATGAAACAATCTCTGAGCACATACCACAGAGATGACAGGAAAATCCTGACACAGAGCAGCATACACGCTGCTGGGCTGACCATCGTCCCTGATGAAGTCCCAGCGCTTTCCTTTGCACTGAATGACCGCATCATACCGAGAGAGACTGTCCATGCCCAAAATGACATCGAAGTCCTCCAGATCAATCATTTTCAGGTCCGCCTTCGCAAGAAAGTCCCCTAACAAAACCGGGCAATCCAAAATGCCCAAATCTGACAACACAGATTCACCAGAAGGAAACTTGACACAGAAGGAATCCCGAACACGATCTAGAGTCAATCGATGACGCTCTACAAAGGCTCTAGCCACGAACGAGTGGGTAGCGCCGGAGTCAAACAGAACACGCGCCCAGCGGTTCTTCACCTTAAACTTCCCTATAGGAACACACAAACTAAGGAACTACCAAAGCAATACCGCAACGCTCTAGCAAATAAAACTACCAGGCTAGAAAAACAACAATCAACTAACCTGAAATAACCTGGGTCGAAGTCTGAGCCTCCTCAGAAGAAATCACGTTCAGCTTCCCTTTTCCCTTGTCCACACGCGGAGGTGGAGGTAAAGCCTGTAACGGAACTGCAGGAAGAACTGACTGAACCTGAGGACACCGCGACTTGATGTGACCCTTCTACCCATACTGAAAGCAGACTCTGTCCTTGGTCCAACACTGGGCCACATCATGCCCGGATCGCTTGCAAACTGAACAGGAGACATCTCTCCTAGGAGCACCCTGGATCGCATGAACCTGCTCCTTCTGAGCTGCTCACCTCTTAAAATATTTCTCGACAGGATGACCTGCTCGGCCACAGAAACTGCACACTACTCGGCTCCTCTTTCCCGGGACAGCATCGGGTACCAGGGGCTTCTTCCCCTCCACAGACTTTCTCTTGTCCTTTCTCATCTGCTGGCCTCTGCTCTTTGCTATTTCAATAGCATCAACCTTAAGAGCAGCCTCTACGACTCCAGCATAAGTCACTGACCCATAAGCACTGGTCAACTGCTGCACTTCGCTCCTCAAACCACCAAGAAATCTCTTAACTCGATCAGCCTCAACGCTGACCAAGGCAGGGGCAAAACGGCTCAACTTGCTAAATTCTATTTCATACTCACCCACCGTGAGTTGCCTTTGCTTCAGATAGAGAAAGTCATTCATGAGGCGGTCACGCTCGACCGAAGGCAAGAACTTCCTTAACAACATCTCCTTAAACATTTCCCAAGAGCATCCAGCTACTAAGCTCTCCTTCTCTCTCAGCCACCAACTCTTAGCCAATCCTTTAAGCTGATAGGTGGCTAGCATCACCCTCTGGTCACCTGCGATCCCTGAATACGAAAACATCTCCTCCATGGAGATCAGCCAATCATCAATAACCATGAAATCTGCCATCCCGTCATAAGTGGGAGGGCTCAGCCTCTGAAACTGCGAGATGAAGGCCATCTCCGCTGGCACCACTACTGGAGGTCTCACGAGTGCAGGGGGAGGAGGGACAGCTAACCCCCCAGCAGGAATATGCGCACCATGAGCCTGTCCTGCCACAACTGCCACCAAAGACTGAATCTGGGCTCGCACCTCCTCCAACTGTCTGCCCATAGCTTCGCTACTCTGACGCAGACTCTCGATCACCGCACCAATCTGAGCTCCGGACGACTCACCTTCAGACCGGGGAGTCGAACGCGTCGCAGGTCGCCTAGCCATCCTAAAATCATAACCACCCCAAATCAGAACCCCAATCAACGACTAGAACTCAAACATAAGTACAGACCATACATATATAGATATAGGCTTAAAGCTGCTAAACTTGCTCTGGGAGTTTATCTTTTTAACAAAAATTTGATGACATGCCCTAACCTAGGATGGTTAACCATCACCTTGCTAACTCTCGTGCCAAGATCGGGAATGCATGACTTTATTTTGTTTTGAAAACTTATGTGTGTACATATGTCATCCTGCAAATCTTTAGCTTGGCACTTTGTGCTTATGCCATGATATGCTATGCATGTTTGTGCTATGCATTCTAAAAAAAGGCCCTAATGCATGCTATGAGCGGCGTACGCATGAAAATGTTATGCATCCCATACTACATATCATTTTCATGCAACGAAAAAGAAACGTGCTAGTCGCAGTCATGTGGTGAGGTTATGCATCCCATACTACATAACCCTCACATGTAGCCCCTATGGTGGATCCATATACGAACACATATTATGCATCCCATACTACATAATATGCCTCGTATACTTCATGTTATGCCATGAGTGTAGTGTTCATGCTTTTGCTAAGACGTGCTGATGACATATCAATGTGTGAATGACATGATGCAGAACTACCAAAAGCAAACAAAGGAAGGTTGCTCAACTAACTTGTCAAGCAACCTCCCTCTGATACCAACTGTCACAACCCATTTTTTCTCCGAATTTAGGAAACATCAGAGTATGAGAAAATACGCGCCATGATGCCACGTCAAGCAGGGGATAACTGCCGACGCTCAGGCAAACCAACTCCAATCCCTATGCAAGAAAATCATGGGCTAAATGAATATAAAATCAGTTATGTTTTAGAGACCGTATCCCTCGGCTCAGTGGATCACCTAGTCCACAAAAGAAAAACTATATTTATACGCTGCGGAAAGAAAAATACTTTAATTAGGTTTTACACCCTAAAGAGCGCATAAGGGTCCCAAGAGAACCACTCATGCTATGCAAGACACTACATTTAATTTATATAATATATAAGAAAACGGTTTTCATACGTGATTTGGAAAATAGTGATTAAGTCTTATAAAACATGCTGATCATGAGCTTTATTTATAATACTAATTAGGGTTGGAAATAACTAGTAACCTAGCATAAAACCTTCTCAGAGCAAGTAGACTATCTCCAGAAAACGGTAGCAGCATAAGTAAATATATCCAGTACAAAGGTAAGAAAAACTACCAGTGGGCGCCAACAACCTGACACGAACCCACTGGCACATATGTATGTCTGCAAGAAGATACAGAAAAACTATCTCACTTACAAGGTAAACGGAACTCCAAAGTCCGGGAGTCCACCAGCAACACCACTGCCTCAGCTAGCCACCAGACCGGCTACAACTCAGAACCTGAGGCATTCCAAAAGAAAACAGAATGCCTCAGCAAGCAACGAGGTAAAAACAACTGCATGCAAGAGTCAACCAAAAGGAAGAAGTAATTGAAAAACATGCAGTAGGAAGAGTCACAACTGTCCAAAACAGGACAACAAGAAAAGCACAACGAGCAAAGGAAACAGCAACAACCCAACTCAGGAACAACATCCTGCCGGGCCTACTAGGCTACCAAGAGCCAAAAGCGCTGCAAACTACCAAGGAAGAAAATTCTAACACCCTAAACTGTGGGAGGTGGTAGTAGCAAAAACAAACAACGAGGAACCGGATCGAAGGCAAACGCAGTCCCCCAATCTACCATGTCCAAGTCGGCAAGCTCGAGGGTCTACACGTGAAATCACAAGGGACCTTCCACCCACACATGCCCAGCCCGTACCTGGAGCACGAAAACAAGAGTGGCCTTGGCTATGTCACACAACTCCACCCCCCTGAAGAGCTATAAACCACCACTACTAACCACGACCCACGATTCGGCCTTTAAGAAGGTAAAGAAAACTGCCGACAAGGAAATACCAGAAATATAACAAGAAAACCACTCGGGAACGAAAAACAAGGTAAAGGAAGAGTGTTGAAAAGAATCAACACGACAAGGCACTGAGTGAGACCCACTCAGTGCCTACCTAAACCTTGGCGTTGAGTGAGCTAGCCTCACTTAAGGCCAAAACCAAACTCTAACCTCAATCCCACTAAGGTAATACGGAGCTCGACGATTGTCGACCGGAGGTCGACGATAGTCGAACGGCCTAATGCAGAAACCGAGATCGACGATCTCCATTCAGAGATCGACGATAGTCGAACGATTCTAAGACAAAAAGAAGGCAGGGAATTTCCAGTACTCGAGTAGTTACCAACTACTCGTGTACCTCATCCCTCTACTCGAGTAGTCGCCTACTACTCGAGTACCTCAATCCTCTACTCGAGTAGTCGCCCGCTACTCGAGTATACGAACATAACCAGAACTCGAGTAGTTACCAACTACTCGAGTACCCCAACCCGCTACTCGAGTAGTTGCCTACTACTCGAGTACCTACAAACCTGCACTCGAGTAGATGCCTACTACTCGAGTAAACCAAACCACCTACTCGAGTATCTCGAGTCCACTACTCGAGTAACTCAAATCCTCTACTCGAGTAGTTACCTACTACTCGAGTAACTCCAAACCCCAACTCGAGTAGTTACCTACTACTCGAGTAAACCAAAACCCCTACTCGAGTAGTTACCTTCTACTCGAGTAAGCCAAAGCACCTACTCGAGTATCTCAAAACCACTACTCGAGTAACTCAGATCCCCTACTCGAGTAGTTACCTACTACTCGAGTAAATCAAGGCTAATACTCGAGTTAACGCCTTCTACTCGAGTATCTCAAAACAATAACTCGAGTAACTAAAATCACTACTCGAGTATCTAATGACACAACTCGAGTAATACACTTAGCAAAAATCGGGAAAAGAAATCACCCCCCTCTCCTAACACTTCCTCTCGGCTACACCTAAACCAGAGCAAAGATCTGAACAAGGATAAACGGCAACACGCCGGCAAGGTTGGGCTCCAACCGCACAAGTAGGGGGGGTTCAAATAGGAAGAACTAAATCCTATAGCTAGCAAGAAAAAGAGAACAACAAGGCCTCTACCCTAGGGCTAACAGGGGTTTCAAATACAGCAAGAATAAATTCAAAAGAAACTTGGCAAGGGAAAGAATACCACTTGCCTCAACTTTTGGCGAAGCACGGACGGCTCTCCTCCTCTTCACACGGAACGAACAGCCGCAGCACCTAGAATTAATCTCACGGCCATTAATGACGGAAAAATCCAAAACCGAAAACCCGAATCTCATCAAAACTCCACGAAAATCAAATATCTTACCATCGAAACGAAGATCTCGGAGAGAGCAAGCCAATGCGGTTTTCGAAATCGAATTCCGTCCACGAACAAGCCCGGAATCGCTAACCAAAGTAGGTACAGGACGGGCGGTTTTCTCCTCTGTTCTTCTGAGAACAAGCCGACGGTTTCTATCTCAGGAAAAGAGGAAGAAGTGGGCCGTCACTTCTTAAAAAGAGCTTTTATACGAAAGGCTAAACACCAGTTCATCCATAACCGAACCCTAAAACGCCTAATTACTTAATTTCATTAAGTAAATACCAAAATAGGTATAAGCCAAAAATATTGCTGCCACCAAGGCGAGGCAATAACTGCCTTAATATATTCTCCCGTAGAATTTAATAAACGGTCAAAACCAAAAGGCTATAGGACAGCCAAATCAATCTAATTAATTGATCACAATACTATTAACACACCAAACGACACGAAAACCGAATCACCTCGGAATCCGACGAAATTCGCACCGTAGCTAAATATCCACGCTACGAACTCAACAACGAAGTCGAAATTAACTTTCGACGAACAGAACTCGAGTTATACCCAAACAAAGCCAAACACAAACATCCCCCCGAGAGGCCACACCGGGTCACCCAAAACGACTCGGCTTGCTAGGGAGACCTTGCCAACAGGCTACAAAACGGGGTACTGAGTTCTAAGGAGCTAAACCATACTCCACACATGGCACAAGCCACAGAAACGCGTCATCATAACGCCAACGAGATTAAAAATAAACGCAGGAAAAATCGGGGGCATTACAAGTACTAGTGCTGAGATTTGTGGAGCAGTTCGTTCGATATCACGGGGTGCCCAAGACGATTGTGTCGGATCGGGATGGCCGGTTCACTTCCAGGGAGTGGAGATCCGTGCAGGCTTATTTAGGCACGCGATTGACCTTCAGCACCGCATTCCATCCCCAGACGGATGGGCAGACGAAACACACCAATCGAACGCTGGAAGATCTTTTGAGGCTATGCATTTTGGACCGCGGGGAACCATGGGAGAAGCTCTTACCCCTGATCGAGTTCTCCTATAACAACAGCTACTAGTCCAGCATCAGGATGGCGCCTTATGAAGCCTTATATGGAAGGAATTACAGGACCCCACTTTCTTGGGTTCAGGATGAGGATCCGAAGGCATTGGGATCGGATTTTATTGAGGACACCGAGGCCCAGGTGAGACTGATCAGAGACAGGATGTTAGAGGCGCGGAGCTGACAAGCTAAGTATTATGACGCCCGACATCGTCAGGTGGAATTTCAGGTGGGGGCCGAGTGTTTTTGAAAATACGGCCCACGCATGGAGTTTCATGGGTGCGCGGTCGGGGAAAGAAGCTAAGCCCTAGGTATATGGGCCCTTACAGGATCCTGGAGCGGATCGGGGCCCTAGCCTACAGGCTGGAGTTGCCACCAGAGCTGGCAGCTATACACGACGTCTTCCACATTTCTTCGCTGAGAAGGGCTCTACTACGCCCGGAGCAGCAGATTTTGACCACCGAAGGGCCGATAGCTTAAGACCGGTCTGTTCACTTGGAGCCGGTTCGGATCGATGACAAAGGAGTACGGATCTTGAGTCGCAAGAAGATCCCCTTAGTCAAGGTTTTGTGTAGGAACTACGTTCAGGAGGAGCACACCTGGGAACCGCAGGACCTGATGAGGCAAAAATACCCGGAGTTGTTCAGTCAGGTATACCTCACACCCTCTAGGTATACTATAAATTACCTTCTTGTATTGAACCGGTAGGACTAGATAAGGGAAATCGAGAACCTAGGCATGCATAGGAAAGTAGAGGCTAATCTTTTGTTTATTAGGGAGATTGCATTCGTTTATCAAACAAGTAATCTCGCTTCAACTCAATAGGAAAAACCATATGGGATGTTACAAGTTATTTTATTTCGGTAGAAATCCCCGTAGGCTCAACCTCAATTACGGGGACGAAATTTTTGTTTTGTTTATTGGGATTTGTAACATCCCATTTCTGGCTAGACCCCTTGGAGTCGGTCTTTTGTGACAGAACCCTAGGAAACCCAAGAATCGAAGTCCATCGACCAAGATTTCGGGTCACGTGTTTGTCACGCCCATGACCGACCCGTCATGCCCGTGACCGAGGGCGTGACCCCTTCGATGATCGTCGACCACAGAGAGACGATCAGCGAGCTCTGAATTTCAGTCACGGGTTTTTTACGCCTGTGACCTACCTGTCACTCCCGTGACCTAGGGCGTGACCCCCTTCGACGATCATCGATCTCAGGAAGACGATCGGCGAACTCAGAATTTGCATCACGTGCCTATCACGCCCGTGATCGACCTATCACACCCGTGACCTAGGGCGTGATCCCCCTTCGACGATCGTCAACCTCTGGAAGACGATCGGCGAGCACAGAATTTGCAACCCGAGCCTGTCACGCCCATGACCGACGTGTCATGCTCGTGACCTAGGGCGTGACCACCCTTCGACGATCGTCAATCTCAGGAAGACGATCATCGAACTCAAAATTTGCCACCCGGGCCTGTCATGCCCGTGACCTACCTGTCACGCCCGTGATAAAAGCCGAAACGTCGGTTCAGGCCCGAAATTATTCTAACACGCGTTATAATAAATTCTGATATGGAAAGTTACACCAGGAGTATTTATGGGCCGTTTCCTTCTCTAATTATTTAATAAAATGAGGAAGTGTTGGTCCAATTGGAAATCGCCACCTGGATCAGTCATTTCACCTTCCACCTTTTCCTCTCCCTCCACCATAGCTGAAATATTATTAAGAGAGAGCATTCATGGCCATGAATGCTTCACCCTTTCCCCTCCCCACTTGGAGATCTATAAAAGCCCCCTTGGAGCAAGATGAGAAGGTTACACTCTTGACCAAACGGATTAAGATTATTGTTCTTGCTGAAGGAGAAGTTCAGGAATGCCACCACCGCACCATGACAATCTGACGTTCATCTCGCCTCCAAACTGCGAACAAGGTCCTCCTCTACTTCTTCTCTTATGGGTAGATCTTAGGATCTTAGAAATGAAGTTCGTGCTCAACGGAGCCGGACCTATCTTGCGTTTTCATGGAAAACCATGAAAAATATATTTTTGTAACGACCTCCCAAGCCCACGCTTGAAGGACGACCGCCGGCACCCCCACCACCATGCTCGAAAGGGTTCAGCCTAACCAGGTCTGCAAACCATGCACCCCAACCCTTCTCCGGGCTTGTTTTTCAGCAGCGGTAGGTTATTGCCACTGGGGATCAAACCCAGGACCTTGATAAGAGACTCTTTTCCACAACTCTCATCACCAACTGAGCTGCACCTCAGTTGGTGATGAAAGCTGTGGAAAAGAGTCTCTTATCAAGGTCTTGGGTTCGATCCCCAGTGGCAACAACCTACCGCTGATGAAAAACAGGCACGGAGAAGGGTTGGGGTGCATGGTCTACAGACATGGTTAGGCTGAACCCTTTCGGGCATGGTTCTGGGGGTGCCGGCGGCCGTCCTTGCGAGCGTGGGCCGGGGAGGCCGTTACAAAAAGTGCACTTTTTACTCAAAAAAGCCTCATTAAAGCCTTGTTAAGGATATGGGATTTCCTACCCAAAACTCATCCAAATGAGTTGAAATTTTGTACAGAACTAGGTTTTAAAGCCAGGGACTACTCACCAAAATTTGGGAGGGTTTGGAGGTCATTTGACCACTTAGATAAATTACTCTAACTTTATTAAATTAAAACAAAAACTTTAGGCAAAGTATCTCAAATAATTCCCATTTTTGAACAGCCCATAGATATGGCTAAGGGTAACCCCCTGCCCAAATTTCAGGTCATTTGGACATGGGAAGAAGAGTGGGCATTCATTTTGGTTCCTGCCCAACTCTAGGTACAGCCCACACTAAAACGGGTGCTGCGGTCAAACCACTTACCCAAAAGAGTTGAAATCAATTTTAAATTAATCTAAACTCGAAGGGCTACAACTTTTTTGACTGAACATTTTTCCTAAATTGTCCTTTAAGTGCCTCGTTTTGCAGCCTCAAAATACGTCGATTTTATATATATTTTCCTTATATACTATATTCAAAACTTTATAATATAAATATGTTTTACTGTTCATCTTCTACAGAACCCGTGAACTGAAACCAGACAACATATATTTCCTGTAACTCATCCGCGATCCATCGCCGGCCGGCCGGTCACTTCCCTGGCCAAACCACCTCCGACCGATAGCCATCGCCTCGACGGAGGTGGTGGTGGTGGTGGCTGGCCAGGGAAGTGATCGGACTATCGGCGACGGATCGTGGATGAGCTACCAGAAATATATGTTGTCTGGTTTTAGTTCACGGGTTCTGTAGAAGATGAACAGTAAAACATATTTATATTATAATGTTTTGAATATAGTATAAAAGGAAAATATATATAAAATGGGCGTATTTTGAGGCTGCAAAACGAGGCACTTAGAGGCCGATTTAGGAAAAATGGCCAGTCACAAAAGTTGTAGCCCTTCGAGTTTAGATTAAATTAAAATAGATTTCAACTCGTTTGGGTAAGTGGTTTAACCGCACCACCCGTTGTAGTGGGGGATGTACCTAGAGTTGGGTAGGAACTAAAATGAATGCCCACTCTTCGTCCTATGTCCAAATGACCTGAAATTTGGGCAGGGGGTTACCCTTAGCCATATCTAGAGGCTGTACAAAAATGGGAATTTATGGAGATACTTTGCCTAAAGTTTTTGTTTTAATTTAATAAAGTTAGAGTAAGTAAACTATATGGTCAAATGACCTCCAAAACCTCCGAAATTTTGGTGAGTGGTCCCTGGATATAAAACCTAGTTCTGTACAAAATTCCAACTCATTTGGATGAGTTTTGGGTAGGAAATCACCTATCCTTAACTAGGCTTTAATGAGTAAAAAGTGCACTTTTTGTAACGGCCTCCCCAGCCCACACTCGCAAGGACGGCCGCCGGCACCCCCAGCACCATGCTCAAAAGAGTTTCGTCTAACCAGGTCTGCAAACCATGCACCCCAAACCTTCTCTGCGCTTGTTTTTCAGCAACGGTAGGTTGTTGCCACTAGGGATCGAACACAGGACCTTGATAAGAGACTCTTTTCCACAGCTCTCATCACCAACTGAGCTGCACCTCAGTTGGTGATGAGAGCTATGGAAAAATGTCTCTTATCAAGGTCATGGGTTTGATCCCCAGTGGCAACAACCTACCGCTGCTGAAAAACAGGCGCGGAGAAGGGTTGTGGTGCATGGTCTGCAGACCTGGTTAGGCTGAACCCTTTCGAGCATGGTACTGGGGGTGTCGGCGACCGTCCTTATGAGTGTGGGCTGGGGAGGCCGTTACAATCTGCTTGTGAAAAGCTATGTCTGCGGGGAAGGAATACCACTGCCCCATGAAAGAGGTAGGATCATTATAAATTGGTCAGTTGAATGCTGACCATTGCATTGTTTGCCACCTTTGTGGTGGGTTGTCCATATGCAGGTGCTGGGGAGCCGAGGGTAAATAGCGGGCTGAAGCCCTTGCTGCTGCTGCTGGCCCTCGAAGGATGAGTGAAGAACTTTATTATTTTCTTGTGTGGCCGGCCTGCGTGCTGATATTTGTAATCCACACCTGTGAAGCTTAACTGTAAGGCCTTAAGGCCAAACTTTTGTGTATTTTGTATACATTCCTTAGGGTTATATATAAATGTGGTTGTTTATATATAAAATGAACATTTATGATTGTTGAGTTCAGTATTAACATTAAAACATTCGTTAGCATGCTCTGGGTTAGGATGCGAATATGTTTTGCTATTAACCTATAACCTCACCGCCTGTTTGTGGCATATATTGTGGGGCCCCGATCGGACCTTCTATTATATGTTATGTAACAGATGGGGTCGTTACAATTTGGTATCATCTTGTCTTGGTCTTCCTCTTTCGAATTCGTGGTCGAATTCTGTTGTGGGGGTGGCGAACACGTGTAAGTGCGACCCGCTTTAACATTAATTAACTCAAGAATGTCCACTAAGGAATGCAAATACACCTGTTTGAGGAACCTGCATGTTCCTCTACTGTTGTTATTTCTTGTGCAAGGTCACAAAAGTGTGTCTTGTCCACATATAGGTGACTCGAAGTGGTGCTGGGAAGTCTAAGACCAAGCATTATGTCGAGAGTGCGACACCAGCTGAGGTGCCTACACCTCCTCCTTTTGCGAAAATGGTATGCTTAGTTGCTGAGGCACTGTTTACAAGGATTCATGCTCAGCCTACTGGGTAGGCGCAACCTAAAATAGTGCCTGAACGGGTTAGTGTAAGGCCAGAACCTTTTGAGGCTGTTGATCCTCAAGCAGCTAAATAGCGGTTGAAGCAGTTTATGAGCTTCAATCCTCCTACGTTTTCGGGTGTGGGATCCCCAACGCAGGCGGAGGATTGGTTGTCGCGCGTCAGGCGAATATTGACAGCGATAAGGATGGAGTATGATCAAAAGGTCACCTTGGCCACCTTCTTTTTCGAAGAAGAGGCTCGGCTATGGTGGGACAAGATAGAGTTGCACAATTTAGGGGGCAAGTAACTAACAGAAGTCTCGATAGAGGAATTTTCGAGACAATTCTTGGCAAAGCACTTACCAGCAGCACAGTGCATCACCATGGAAAATGAATTCCAGCATCCAACTTAGGAATAAAGTAGTGTTGACACCTACTTACATGAGTTTACAAGGTTGGGATGCTATACGAGGTCTATCTTCGCTGATGAACAGGGCAAAACCAAATGGATCTACGAAGGGTTGCGGGATGAGTTGAGATTCCTGCTCTCAAGTTTGGTGAACCTGGGGTTTCAAGCGTTTGTCGATACGGCGTGTGTGTTGGAAAAAGATATGAAGTGGTTGCAAGGAAAAAGTGACTTGGCTGTGACAAAGTCCGAGTTCAAAGCGCCCCATTCTTGAAAATCGAGCTACCAAAGGAAATGGGGCATGAGATGCAAGTCTTCTGGACATGCTCCTTCTACAGTTGCATCGGGAGCAACTTCGAGGCAAGAGTCTTGTACCTGCTATATATGTGGTAGAGTGGGTCATATATCCCTTGACTGTCGGGTTGGTCCTCCAAAGGTTGAAAAGAAAACAAGAGCATCATATGATGATAAGGGAAAGGCAGTGGTGGAGACCTTATCATCCCAGGCGCAGCCCCGAGTGTATAATCTTGGCCAACAGGAGTCTATAAAGCAAAGTGACATCGTCACAGGTATGATCTAATATATTGATTGCTTACTTTTCATATTTCATACCTTGTATGTAGCTTGTGTATAATGTGCTTGGATTAGGCTTTGTCCTAATTCGGGATTGTCTGGCAAGAGCATTATTTGATATGAGTGCTTCACATTCATTTCTATCTGAGGACTTTGTAGCACGAATTGGAGTACCTAGTCATATGATGACACATAGTGTGAAGGTGTTTTTACCAAATGGATGTGTGATGCTTGCGGGTAGGACTTGCTACGTGGAAGTACAAATAGGAAGTCGGGATTTCTTCTTGAACGCATCTGTGCTATGAATATCAGAATTTGATGTGATCTTTGGTATAGACTGGCTCTCGGAGTAGTGCAGCTTTATTGATTGCAATTCAAAGGAGATCACACTGGGCCAGAATACCGATCTTGAGACTAAATTTGCTGGTATGGGAGAAGCGAGCGGGATCTTGATGTCTGCCCTCTAAGTCGTCATTGCTGTTCAGAAGGGCGCGAAGTTATTCTTCACGCTTATTCATGTTTTTGAGTCAAAGGCCATTATTAGTGACGTTCCGATTATATCGGAGTTTGCCGATGTGTTTCCTAAAGATCTTCTTGGGTTACTGCCCCAGCGGGAAATTGACTTCACTATTGAGCCGGTGTTAGGTGCGAAACCTGTGGCCCGCTGTCACAACCCGTATTTTTCCCAACAATTTAATTATATCAGAGCTAGGGGAAAATATGCGTCGTGATGCCACTCCATGCAGTGGATAACTGCAGACATTCAGGGAAGACTACAAATTCTACAATTTTAAAAGTAAACATAAATTATTATGAATGAAATCCAGTTTAAGTTATGATGATAGCCATATCCCTAGGCTTAGTGGATCATCTAGTCCACGATTTAAAATATAATTTATATGCTTGCGGAAGATACTTGTTTAATTTGACTCTAACATTCTGCATGAGTATAAATGTCCCTGAGGAACAAATCATGCAAAACAAACTCTAGATTTATAATAAGTATAGGAAAAGTCTTTACGCTAACCAAAAAAAATAGTGACTTGGTTTTAAAAGAGATTGCAAGGATTCTTTACTAATAATAGGTATTTATAAGTTTGAAAATATCTAACATGCAGACCAAGCAATAAATCATCCCAGAGAGCAAGTAATCTAAACCAAACATAAGACAATCACATCAGCTAGCAAGTGTCAAGGTTCAACAATCCCGTGGGCGTCAACAACCTGACACGAACAAACGGTACAAAGTATGTCTGAAACTTGGAAAAGAAAACTGAAACAACAACTACCTCGCTACGGCGAGGGGAAAAACCACAGCCGACCAGCTGCTACAAGGGCTCCAAAACCGGCTACGCTACCAGCTAATGCTCCGAACCTGAGGCATTCCAAAGACAGAACACCTCAGCAAGAGGGACAAATGACGGTAGAGAAGAAGCAAAATAAAACAAAGGTCTAAAGGGGTATGAACCCAAGACCAACAGTACTGAAGTAAGGCATCGAACAGGAAAAGAAAGAAATACTTACGTGAATCATCACGTACTCCAACAAATACACCAGAATTCCTAAGGTAAAAACGAAAAAAAAGTAAAAACATAAGAAAGAAAATTTAACTACCTTTAATAAGCACCTGTGGTCAACTCTACCCAAAAACACGGGCAAGGTGGTCACTTAACTGGACACACCCCTCACGAATAATTTATCCGCTTAACTACGAGGGAGTCTCATACTCTCCACCATACACCGCAGATGCCCAAAAACCCGGTAGACTTCCACAAGGTACAATAAAGGAGTCAGACAACTCGGAGGTGGTTTTATCCACTAACTCCAGCAATTTTAGAAACCCAAAGAAACCACAACACATATATATATATATCTCGAGATTTTGGTCGTTAGATTCTACTTGACACTTCTAGTATCAAGACATGGTTGATCAACCCTTAGGAACGATTTACAACCCAAAATAACACTAATCCAGTTAGTAACGAAATCTAAGGCGTTTAAAGCCATCAATAAGACATTTCAAGAATAATCAAACATATCCGGACAAAAATCAAGTTCACCATGACAAAACGTTACAACCTCATGTGATCATTGAGAAGGTTAATCATAATAATAATTTGGAAGAATAAGCGTAGAAAATTTTAAGGAACATGAAAACATAGCCGTTACCATCAAATCGGACAAGGAGAAATGAGGGAAAACCACCACTTGCCTTAGTTTCTACCGGAAAAGTCCTTCGAATCACTCTACGTCGAACATCGGGGCAAAAGGATGCGGGAGGAGTTGAAATCTGAACAGGAATAGCCAAAAAGAGGTTAGGGCCGACAAACCCTAATGAGAAAAACTCAAGGAAAGGGAAAGATTTTACCACGAGGGCGAAGCTCTTGCCGAGAGCTTTCCAGATCTATACTCGGTTGAAGATTTTGAACATGGGAGCACCGTTGGCGGCCACCAAAAAGTCATGAATGGACACTTCTTCTCGCTCACGCGGCTCTGGTTTAGGAGATCGACTTGATCGGCTTAAGGAGGAAGAAGAAGTAGAAATTTATACTAAATGTAATATTAGCGTAACCCTATTTAAGGAACGAACCGGGTTGACAGAATCGGAATACCCGAAATGAAGACCAGACTACTCGAGTGGAAAGCTGATGTTTGAGTACTATTTCCCGAGAACAAAGGCTTTTCTCGAGAACAAAAGCATTTCTCGAGAACAAAGGCATTTCTCGAGTACTACTTCTGGAGAACAAAGGCTTTTCTCGAGAACAAGGGAGAGGGAATTTCTCGAAAACTACGGGGCCTTCTCGAGAACTAAGACATTTCTCGAGAGTAAGACAGATTTCTCGAGAACAAGGGTAGATCCCGAGTACTACTTCTCGAGAACAAAGGCATTTATCGAGAACAAGGGAGAGGGAATTTCTCGAGAACTACGGGGCCTTCTCGAGAACTAACACATTTCTCGAGAGCAAGACGGATTTCTCGAGAAATGCAGAAGACTACTCGAGAACCAAGAGTAGCAACTCGAGTACAAGAGGAAAACTTGATAATAAGAACAGCAGTCGACGGCGTTGAGTGCCACTCAACACTCTCGAGATGGCATTGAGTGCCACTCAACGCTCTCGAGACGGCGTTGAGTGCCACTCAACGCTAGCTAAAGGCAGCGCACAAGGACTTCTCGAAAAAAAGATACTTCTCGAGAACTCAACAAGCCTTCTCGGGAACAATACCGGTTATCGAGAACTAGAGAAAACTTCTCAGATAAAAGGGAATTACGAGAACTGAAGAGCTGAGGCAGAAATAAAAATAACAATTTTTGTCCAAAATCCCAGAATAAAAATGTCGACCCTACGAATTGGTAGCGAGGACGACCCTCGAATCTGACACACCAAATCTTGAGACAAAATCGACAGAAGCTCAATCGAGCAAAACAACACAAAGATACAAACACGCTCTGAGACCCCAAAAATGCTCGGATTGTGACGTAACTTTACGAGCAAGTCCAAAATTACTTAAATTACAAAATCAAAATTTTCCCATAACAATAAGAATTCGGCCGACTCGACCGCACGGACGCGAAAATGCCTTAACGGCAACTCGCTGTCAATTCGATGTTAAAAGTAACGCCACGACATCACAAATATGACATTGCCCATTTAAATAAAATCATCGAAAAATCGGGGGCGTTACAGTCACTCCCCCTAAAAAAAAGTTTCGTCCCGAAACTTAACAAACTCCAAAACCAAATCAAAACGATAAAATCAAACATAACTGAAAACATAATCACATACCCAAAACTAAGAGAAGAGGTGCAGATGAAATTCTCTCATTTTTGATTCCAATTCCCTCGTAGCGCTCTCGACGTCTTGATTTCTCCAAAGAATCTTGACCATAAGGATGGTCTTTCTTCGAAACACACGCTCTTGAAAATCCAAAATACGAATAGGTTCTTCCACATACGTAAGTTTGGGGTGAATTTGGGGCATCAAGTCGAGGACTTGAGGATCTTTATGAACACACTTCCACAAATGGCTCACATGGAACACATCATGGACACAAGGGAAGGTTGCAGGCAACTCCATCTTATACGCTAAAAATCTGACGTGTTCAAGAATTTGAAAAGGTCCCACGTACCGGGGGTCTAACTCGTGGTTCCTTCCAAACCTTTTAACGCATGACATCGGAGAAACCTTCAGAAAAACCAAGTCTCAGACGGCAAACTCCAGATCGACCCTTCGTCGATTGGCATACTTCTCATAGCGCTCAAGAGCCACACGGAGCTTTTCTCGAATATGAGTCACAACACACTTCATCTCCTCAAGGGCTTCCGGACCTAGCAACGGTCTCTCATCAACTTCAGCCCAAAACAAAGGAGTTCTACAACGCCTCCCATATAAGGCCTCAAATGGGGCCATCTGCAGACTCTCTTGATAACTATTATTGTAGGCAATCTCCATTAGCCTTAGACGCTCATCCCACGCTCCACCGTGGTCCAAAATGTAACATCTAATCATGTCCTCCATGATCTGATTTAATCTTTCGGTTTGCCCATTCGTCTGCCGATGGTAGGCGGTGGAATTCCTCAAGTCGGTACCCAACCCCTCTTGCAATCCGCGGGACGTAAATCTGGAGTCTCGATCTGATACAATGCTAACAGGCACTCCATGTAACCTGATGACCTCTTCAAGATATAGCTCATCTATCTGCTTCATCGAATACCCAATCTTAAACGGAACAAAGTGAGCACACTTTGTCAATCTCTCGACTATCACCCAAACAGAGTCAAGCCCACTGGGAGATTTTGATAGACCGGTGATAAAATCAATTGAAATACTCTCCCATTTCCAACTTGGAATATCAAGCGGTGTCAATTTACCACAAGGCCTTCTATGATCAGCCTTGACACGCTGACACGTATAACATTCTGATACAAACTTTGCGATATAGCTATTCATCCCTGACCACCAAATAATTTGCTTTAGATCCTTATACATCTTAGTGGAACCAGGGTGATAGGCTACACTAGAACCATGAGCTTCAACACAGATCTTAGCTCGAATATCACCAAAGGCGGGGACGCAAAATCTACCCCGATCTCTCAAGGTATCCAACTCATCCAAGGAGAAATATGGTAGCTCTCCCATCACAGTTCTATTTCGGAGGTGCAATAAATTAGGATCATCCATCTGGTGTGCTCGATTAAGGGAAATGCAAGTGGGTTCTTCCGCTTCCAAACTAGCAGGCAAAGTACGACTCCTAACCTCAATATCCATCAACAAGAATTCTTCTACTAAGGACTGTACTAATAGATTAAAAATTTTAGCAGTTTTTCTACTCAAAGCATCGGCTACTACATTAGCCTTTCCTGGATGATAAAGAATTTCCACTTCATAATCCACCACATATTCTAACCACCGACGCTGGCGCAGATTTAGTTCCTTCTGAGTGAAGACGTACTTCAAACTCTTATGGTCCGTATAGATCTTGCACAGCGCGCCATATAATAAGTGTCGCCGCAGCTTCAGCACATAAATTACGATTGCAAACTCCAAATCGTGCGTAGGATAGTTTCTCTCGTGAATCTTTAGTTTCCTCGATCCATACGCGATCACCTTACAATTTTGCATTAAAACACAACCAAGTCCGATGTGTGATGCATCGACATACACAGCATACTAAACTCCTTCAGTAGGTAAGGTTAAAATTTGGGCAGTATACAATCTCTTCTTAAACTCTTGGAAAGCCTCTTCACACTTATCTCTCCAAATGAATGCAGTATTCTTCTGAGTAAGTATAGTTAGAGGAGAAGACAACACCGAACATCCTTCCACGAATCTTCTATAATAGCCAGCCAGGCCTAAGAAGCTCCTAATCTCCTTAGGTGTAGAAGGTCTCTCCCATTCCATCACGGTAGAAATCTTGGTCGGGTCTACAGAAATACCATCCTTGCTTACAACATGACCCAGAAAGGACACCTGAGGTAGCCAGAACTCACATTTGCTCAACTTTGCATATAGCTTATGCTCCCTAAGGGTCGACAAAACCAAACACAAATGCTAAGTATGCTCCTCAACAATGCAGGAATAACCAAGACATCATCTATGAACACAATAACAAATCGGTCAGAGAAATCCTTAAACACCATATTCATCAAATCCATGAAAGCAGAGGGTGCATTGGTTAAACTGAAAGACAACACAAAAAACACATAATGTCCATGCCTTGAATCCTCAACTGGTGGTAGCCTGAGCGAAGGTCGATCTTTCAAAATATCAAGCTACCACGCAACTGATCAAACATATCATCAATCCTTGGCAGGAGATATCTATTCTTAATGCTCACCTTATTCAATTCCCTATAATCGATGCAAAGCCTCATCGATCCATACTTCTTCTTTACGAACAAAACCAAAGCACCCCACGGAGAAGAACTTGGTCTAATAAAACCACACCTCAGCAAATCATTGAGCTGAGTACGCAACTCATCAAACTCACGCGGAGCCATACGGTATGGTGCCTTAGCAATTGGGCGAGTACATAGCTCAAGGTGAATCACAAACTCTATCTCCCTTTCAGGAGGAAGTCCTGGAAGGCCTTCAGGAAAGACATCTGGAAACTCTCGCACCACCGAGACATCCTCAAGACGTGGTGTAACAAAAGCTGTTTCTAGAGTAGAAATAGAAACTAAAAATGCCTCGCAACCAGACTCTATAGCACGACAAGCACGTACCACAGAAATGATAGGGGAAACTGTTTCCTGAAATCCATAGACGCTCATAGGTTGGTCGTCGTCCATCCTGCAATCCAATCTCTTAGCCTTGCACTGGATGACCGCATCATACTTGGACAGCCAGTCCATGCCCAAAATCACATCAAAATAAGCCAGGTCTAAAATCATAAGATCCACAAAGGCCAGAAAATTGCCAAGATGAATAGGGCATCTCAAAACTCCTTGATTAGATATCACCGAATTCCCGGAGGGAAGCTTGACATTGAAGGAGTCTCCCAATTTATCCACATCCAGGAGAAGTTTATCAACAAACCTCCGGGCCACAAAGGAATGGGTGGAACCCGAATCGAAAAGAATGCGGGCCCACCTATTCCGCACCTTAAACTCCCCTAAAACCGTCATATACATAACTGAACGAACGATAACTAGGGCAATAATGAATAATAATAAGGATATCTTAAACTTGGGCTTACCTGATATCACTTGGGTAGAGGTTTGAGCTTCCTCACTGGTCATCACGTTCAGCTTTCCTTTTTCTTTATCCAGGGTTGGTGGCGGCGGCAGAGCTTGAAGCGGGGCAGGCTGCAGTGGGAACTTATCCTGGGGGCATGCAGATTTCTTTTGTCCCTTCCGCCTGCACTGGAAGTAAGTCCTTTCTTTCATCCAGCACCGAATCACATCATTACCCTTCCTTGGACAGAACGATCACACAGGCTCTCCCTTGGGTGCACCATGGATGGCGTGCACCTGTTGCTGCTTCAGGGTTGTAGTCCTCTTGAAACACCTTTCGTAAGAGTGGACAGGACGACCACAAAAACTACACACTTCCTTACCTTTCTTGTTCGAAGAAGGTACAGACGCCCTGGAGCTAGCATCCTCAACACCCTTCCTTTTCTCTTTCCTCGCCGTAGCACCACGGTTCATGGCATTTTCAATCGCCTCAACCTTCAGTGCGGCTTCCACTGCCTCAGCAAAAACTTCTGCTCTATAAGCGCATGCCAACTATTGGACATCACTTCTTAGTCCGCCAAGGACTCTACCCTCCTCCGAAGCTACCAAATGGGGAGCAAACCTTCTCAGTTTGCTAAACTCAATCTCATACTCGCTCACGGTAAGCTGTCTCTACTTTAGATGTAGGAAGTTATTCATCAGGCAGTCCTTCTCGACCGAGGCTAGAAACTTCTTCAGCAGCATCTTCTTAAAAGATTCCAAAGAACAGCCTTCCTTCATACTCTCCCTTTCCTGAATCACCCAACTCTTTGCCAGGCCTTTTAACTGATAGGCTGCAATCATCACCTTCTGGGCTTCTAGAATTTTGGAATACGAAAACATCTCCTTAATGGAGATGATCCAATCATCTAAAACCATAAAGTTGGCACTCCCATCATAGGTGGGAGGTCCCACACATTGGAAGTGCGATATGAAATTCATTTTTGGTGGTATCGCCATTTGGGGCACCAGAGGAGCAGGGGTATTAGGCATGGCTTGGCCCAAGGAAGGCTCTTGTAATAAAGGTTGTTGCGCGGGAGCAGCAGACAACAAAGATTTAATTTGTGATTGCATCGCAACCAATTGTCTCGACAGAGCCTCATTGCTCTAACGCAGACCCTCGATAATCGCATCACTCTGAGCACTTGATGACTCACCCTCTGACTGGGGAGTCGACCTCATCGCAGGATGCTTTGGCGACATTTCTAAAAAAAATGAACACTCAATCAACATCCTAGATTACGACTAGGGCAAACAAAACTAGTTCAGACCGTACTTAAAAGACACTTGCTTAAGCTGCAACTTGCTCTGGGAGTTTATAATTATGTCATGTCCTACCTAGGATGATATCCTCTCATCATATTTAACTCCAATGCCTATGACATGAATGCATGCATTCTTTATTATTATTTAAAATCATGTGTGTATATGTGTCATCATGTAAACCTTAACTTAGCACGTGTTCTTATGTGATGATATGCAATGTATGCAGTGCTATGCATTCTAAAAAGGCCCTAATGCATGCCATGAGCGTCGTACACATGAAATGTTATGCATCCCATACTACATAACATAGCATGCAATGAGAAAAGAAAACATACTAATGGGCACCCATGTGATGGTGGTTATACATCCCATACTTACATAACCGTCACATGTTGCCGCCTATGGTAGATCCATATACATATACATATTATGCATCCCATACTATATAATATGCCCCGTATACTTCTTATCATGCTATGAGTGTAGTGACTATGCTTGGGCTAAGACGTACTGATAACACATCGGTGTGTGTATGAAATGTCACTAAATAACTAACACCAACAAGGGAAGGTTTCCTGACTATTTGTCAAGCAACCTCCAACTGATACCAGCTGTCATAACCCGCATTTTCCCAACAATTCAATTATATCAGAGCTAGGGAAAATACGCGTCGTGCCGTGCAGGGGATAACTGCAGACGTTCAGGAAAGACTCCAAACTCTACAGTTTTAAAAGGAAACATAAATTATGATGAATGAAATCCAGTTTAAGTTATGATGATAGCCATATCCCTCGGCTTAGTGGATCACCTATTCCACGATTTAAAATATAATTTATACGCTTGCGGAAGATACTTATTTAATTTGACTCTAACATCCTACATCAGTATAAATGTCCCCGAGGAACAACTCATGCTAAACAGACTCTAGATTTATAATAAGTATAGGAAAAGTCTTTATGCTAACCAGAAAAAATAGTGACTTTATTTTAAAAGAGATTGCATGGATGCTTTACTAATAATAGGTTTTTATAAGCTTGAAAATATCTAACATGCAGTTCTAGAAATAAATCATCATAGAGAGCAAGTAATCTAAACCAATCATAAGAAAATCACATCAGCTAACAAGTGTCAAGGTTCAAAAATCCCGTGGGCGTCAACAACTTGACATAAAACCACGGTACCAAGTATGTCTTAAATAAGGAAAAGAAAACTGAAACAACAACTACCTCGCTACCGCGAGGGGAAAAACCATAGTCGACCTGCTGCTACAAGGGCTCCAAAACCGGCTCTGCTACCTGCTAATGCTCCGAACCTGAGGCATTCCAAAGACAAAACACCTCAGCAAGAGGGACAAATGGCGGCAGAAAAGAAGCAAAATAAAACAAAGGTCCAACGGGGTACCAACCCAAGACCAACAGTACTGAAGTAAGGCATCGAAGAGGAAAAGAAAGAAATACTTACGTGAATGGTCATGTACTCCAACAAATACACCAGAATTCCGAAGGCAAAAAGGGAACAAAAAAAGTAAAAACAATAGGAAGAAAATTTAACTACCTTTAATAAGCACATGTGGTCGACTCTACCCAAAAACATGGGCGAGGTGGTCACTCAACAGGACACACCCCTCACGAATAATTTATCCGCTTAACTGTGAGGGAGTCTCATACTCTCCACCCATACACCGTAGATGCCCAAAAACCTGGTATACTTCCACAAGGTACAATAAAGGAGTCAAACAACGCGAATGTGGTTTTATCCACTAACTCCCACAATTTTAGAAACCCAAAGAAACCACAACATATATATATATATATATCTCGAGATTTGGCTCGTCAGATTCTACTTGACACTTCTAGGATCAAGACTTGGTTGATCAACCCTAAGGAACGATTTACAACCCTAAATAACACTAATCCGTTCAATAACGAAATCATAGGCGTTTAAAGCGATCAATAAGACATTTCAAGAATGATCAAACATATCCGGACAAAAATCAAGTTCACCATGACAAAACATTACAACCTCATGTGATCATTGAGAAGGTTAATCATAACAATAATTTGGAAGAATAAGCATAGAAAATTTTAAGGAACATGAAAACATTGCCATTACCATCAACTCGGACAAGGAGAAACGAGGGGAAACCGCCACTTGCCTTAGTTTCTATTGGAAAAGTCCTCTGAATCACTCCACGTCGAAGATCGGGGAAAAAGGATGCGGGAGGAGTTGAAATCTAAACAGGAATAGCCAAAAAGAGGTTAGGGCCGAAAAACCCTAACGAGAAAAACTCAAGGAAAGGGAAAGATTTTACCACGAGGGTGAAGCTCTCACCGAGAGCTTTCTAGATCTATACTCGGTTGAAGATTTTGAACACGGGAGCACCGTCGGCGGACACCGAATAGTCACGAACGGACACTTCTTCTCGCTCATGCCGCTCTAGTTCTCGAGATCGACTTGGTCGGCTTAAGGAGGAGGAGGAAGAAGTAGGTATTTATACTAGATGTAATATTAGTGTAACCCTACTTATGGAACAGACCGGATTGACTGAACCGGAAAACCCGAAGTGAAGACCAGAGTACTCGAGTGGAAAGTTGATTTTTGAGTAGTATTTCCCGAGAACAAAGGCTTTTCTCGAGAACAAGGGAATTTCTTGAGAACAAAGGCATTTCTCGAGTACTACTTCATAAGAACAAAGGCTTTTCTCGAGAATAAGGGAGAGGGAATTTCTCGAGAACTACGGGGCCTTCTCGAGAACTAAGACTTTTCTCGAGAGCAAGATGGATTTCTCGAGAACAAGGGAAGATCCCGAGTACTACTTCTCGAGAACAAAGGCATTTCTCGAGAATAAGGGAGAGGGAATTTCTCGAGAACTACGGGGCGTTCTTGAGAACTAAGACATTTCTCGAGAGCAAGACAGATTTCTCGAGCAATGCGGAATACTACTCGAGAACCAAGAGCAGAAACTCGAGTACAAGAGGAAAACATGACACTAAGAATAGCAGTAGACGGCGTTGAGTGTCACTCAACGCTCTCGAGACAGCGTTGAGTGCCACTCAATGCTCTTGAGATGACGTCGAGTGCCACTCAATGCTAGCTAAAGGCAGTACACAAGGACTTCTCGAGAACAAGCTACTTCTCGAGAACTCACCTAGCCTTCTCGGGAACAAGACCGGTTCTCGAGAACTGGTGAAAAGTTCTAAGATACAAGGGCATTACGAGAACTGAAGAGCTTAGACATAAATAAAAATAACAATTTTTGTCCAAAATTACAGAATAAAAATGTCGACCCTACGAATTGGTAGCGAGGACGACCCTCGAATCCAAAACACCAAATCTTGAGACAAAATTGACAGAAGCTCAATCGAGAAAAACTACACAAAGATCCAAACAAGCTTAGAGACACCAAAAATGCTCGGATTGCGACGAAACTTGACGAGCAAGTCAGAAATTACTTAACTTAAATTCCAAAAGAAAAATTATCTAATAACAACAATAATTCGTCCGCCTCGACCGCACGGACGCGAAAATTCTTTAACGATATTGTGCAGTCAACTCGACGTTAAAAGTAACGCCACGACGTCACAAATATGACATTGCCCATTTAAATAAAATCATCGAAAATCGGTGGCGTTACTCTCGCTCGCCATATCATGTAGCGCCAAAGGAAATGGCGGAACTGAAATTTCAACTGCAAGAGTTGCTGGAATAGGGATACATACGCCCAAGTATGTCACCTTGGAGCGCACCTTTTCTTTTTATGAAGAAGAAGGACGGTAGTCTACGGTTGTGCATTGACTATCGCGAATTGAATAAGTTGACAGAGAAAAACAAGTATCAGATTCCACTGATAGATGACTTGTTTGATCAGCTAGTGGGATCAACCATCTATTCTAAACTGGACTTAAAATCTGGTTATTACCATTTACGGATTCGGGAAGGTGACATTCCAAAGACAGCGTTTGGAACACGCTATGGTCATTCTAAGTTCTCTGTAATGCCATTTAGGCTATGTAATGTGCCATCGATATTCATGGACAATGCACCACACTTTTAGAGAGTACTTGGATTTATTTATGATCGTCTTCATTGATGATATCTTGGTGTACTCTCAATCTGAATCTGACCATGCGAACCATTTATAGATGGTGTTGCATACCCTGATGAGAAACAAGCTCTATGACAAGTTCCCAAAGTGTGAGTTCTGGCTATCTTCAGTGGCTTTTCTTGGCCATTTGGTGATGGGAGAGGGCATTACAGTAGATCCGTCAAAGATAAGAGTCATACGGTAGTGGCCAGTGTTGTCTTCAGTGGCCGAAGTCAGGAGTTTTCTTGGACTAACGGGCTACAATAGACATTTTGTAGAAAACTTCTCACGGATCACTTTGCCTCTTACCACATTAATAAAGAAGGATCAGAAGTTTGTTTGGACGCCGGAGTGCGCGCTAGCTTTTGAAGAGCTAAAGAGTCGTTTGACCACGGCACCTATTTTGACGTCGCCATGTGGCACAGACGGCTATGAGATTTATAGTTATGCATTAGGGAGCGGTTTTGGCTGCGTTATTCTTCAGTTTGGAAAGTTCATCACTTATGGCTCACGCCATCTGAAAGTGCATGAGCGAAATTATCCCGTCCCCAACTTGGATTTGGCGGCAGTGATTTTTGCACTTTAATTGGGGCGTCACTATTTATATGGCTTGAAAGTGGATATATTCACGGATCATAAGAGCCTAAAGTATTTATTGGATAAAAAGGATCTCAATATGCTACAACGAAGGTGGATGGAGTTCCTAGGGGACTACACCTTTGATATTTATTACACTCCTGGGAAGGGAAACGTTGTCGCAAATGCCTTTAGTCGTAGGACTCCGACAAGGGCAAATTGGTTGTAGATACATGATGTGTGTCTTATCTAGGAATTGGAAGCATTAGAGATATCTTGTGTTGACAATAATTCCACAACAAATACATGCTTGAACTGAAAGGAAGTACAATATGACCTTACGGACAGGGTATGACGAACAACGGAACTTTATGAAAGTTTGCAACGCTATGCAGTGGATGTGTCAAGCAACCAATTCTCCTGGGATGACAGACTTTTGTGGAATGATGGTCGTTTGTGCATCCCAAGTGTGGGTAAGATAAGAGGTAAATTTATTTATGAGGCTCACTTTACGAAATACTCAATTGACCCAGGGAGCATAAAGATGTATAATGACATGAAAAAGCTATTTTGGTGGCCGAGTTTAAAGAAAGACATCGCATATTATGTAGCTAAATGTTTAACCTGTGCCTTAGTAAAAGCTCAATGCCAGAAGCCTGGAGGTTTCCTGAAGTCGCTACTATTCCGGAATAGAAGTTTTATGATATTTCGATGGATTTCGTGCACGAATTTTCGAGATCTCAACGCAGTAATGATTTGGTTTGGGTGATCGTAGACCGGTTGACTAAAGTAGCTCACTTCCTTTCGAACAAGAGGGAAGATCTAGTGGAAGTGTTGGCGAAGCTGTATGTTGAGCTAGTAGTACGATTGCACGGTGTTCCCCGCAGCATCGGAAGTGATCGAGACGGGCGCTTCACTTCCAATGATTGGAGGCTAATTCATCAGTTATTGGGGACAAAGTTAACATTCAGTACGGCCTTTCACCCCCAAACAGATGGCCAGCCTGAGAGGACAAAAAGAATGATGGAGGACATGCTCCGAATGTGCGCCTTGGATTTTGGATAAAGGTGGGAAGATCATCTATATATGGTAGAGTTCTCCTACAATAATAGCTATCAAGCTAGCATAAATATGACACCATTTGAAGTTTTTTATGGTCAGAAAGGTCGTACGCAATTAACTTGGGCGGAAGCTGACGAATCAAAATTATATAAGCGTAAATAAGTCGAAGAGGCTAATTCGACGATATGCTCTATTCAGAAGAGGCTATTGATAGCCCAAGATAGGCAAGTAATGTATTACAATGCCAAGCACTAAAACATAGTGTTTGCGGTTGGCGATTGGGTATATTTGAAAATCAAGCCCTTCAAAGGCGTGTACAGGATTTGGCGCTTGAAAAAGTGAAGTCCAAGATATCTTGATCTATTTGAGGTGGTGGAGCGAATTGGAGAAGCTTCCTATCGGCTAGCTCTTTCAGCCGAGTTGAGTGGATTTAAAGATGTGTTTCACATATCAGTACTACAAAATACCGTAAAAGATCCAGCCATAGTGATTGTGAATGATCACGTGCCGGTCGAATCTTGGCTAATGACGAAGTTTAGGCCCATTCGGATCGAGTATAGGGCGGTTCAGAAACTGTGGAACAAGACAATCGGGATTGTCAAGGTCCTTTGGGACAACTACGGTCATGAGGAGCTAACATAGGAGCAGGAGTGGACCATGCATGCTGAATTTACCGAATTATTTGTCTAAACTGGTATAACAGTTTTTGTTTTATATTGTACATAACATAAAATGTTGTAACAATTTTTTTTGAAGAAAAGTTATGTTATAACATCTTGGTTCCTATTTCCTTGGTACTGTATGCAAATTTCGAAAGAATTTTTTTTGGTAAGGAGGGGAGGATTATAACACCCAAAAATGGTGCAGAATTTAGTCGACCTGAGCTCCACGATCGTCGAGCGGAGCACGACAAGGATCGTTGCGCTGAGCTCGACGAAGGTCGTCGAGCTGAGCTTGACGAAAATTGTCGAGGGGAGATTGACGAAAATTGTCGAGGGGAGATAGACGAAGACCGTCGAGCTGAGCTCGACAAATAGCATTGAGCGGAGATCGTCGAGCTGAGCTCGATGATTTTGACCTTTTATCAGCCCCAAGGCAGAGCGGTGACCCGTGTAAGGCGGATATTGTGTAGCCATTTAACGTTGATTGACTTTTTCAACTCCAAACTGAGCCGTTGCTTAGTTTTGATGATTTGATCGAGTGGCTGGGGTAGAACCCGAGACCTTATCTGTAGAGGAATGGAAATAGGAAATTATTAATTCCTTTTCTCTCTGACTCTCTTCCTTGCATCCCGAGTTTTGGATAATTGTGAGGTCATTTGACCCTAAAATTAAATCTTACATGATTTATTAAATTTTTACAAAAACTATAGAAAACTCTACTATAAGAATTCCTATTTTTGGATATTATGAGGATGTCTGTATATCTAGCCTATGGTCCAAATTTTAAAGCATTTTCCTGAGTGTTTTAGTGGGGGTGCGGAAATTAGTCTCTAGTCCGGCCTATGTATAGGCTGAACCATATTCAGTGCTGCAGACAAACCACTAACCCAAATGGGTTGAAACAAATTTTAAAATTAATTAGACCTCAATCACTACAACTTCCATGTTGACTATTGTTCCAGGAAACTCCTCCAAATATTCTTAATAATTAAATCATTATACTGCATGTTAGGGAGTAATTAATCACAATATAATATATATATATAATAAAATAAAGATGACAATAATCACTTCTTCATATGCCCGAACAGAATGCCACACAAAATTTCCTCTTCCTGTAGCTTTTCCCAAGCCAAACGCCGGCCACCCGGCCACTTCCTTGGCTGGTCATCGCCACCACCTCCTCTGTTGAGGTAGTGGCTATCGCCCGACGGTGGTTTGGCCACCGGAGGTGGTTGTTTCCGGTGAACCAACCACCATGATTTTTGGAAATTCTCCATATTTTCCTCACTTGGATCGGCTCGTTTGAGCCGGATTTCTCAGCCTTATTTGATCTAGATACTAGCATAAGTGGAACGGAGGAGAAGTTGACCTTGTTTGGGGTTCGTCGACGGCGGCGGCGGCGGTTGGCCACGGCGTTTCTCCATTCTGGTAGCTTTCCCGATTCCACAATCCTCCACCAAAACCATTGATCCAATACATTATTTTGACTGCCAAGAAAGTTTTGAAGGTGATGGGTTGGCCAAAAGTGGGAATGGGGGCTATATAGGGGGATTTATATTTTTCTATGGTGGGGAGGTGAAGGGGTGGTCGACCATGGTGGTTGGGATCCCCCCATTAGTGTTGGTTGGCTGGAATTGATGGTATTCTCATCCCAAGAGTCAAGGGAGTTGAATTGGGGAAATGGGGAGATGAATGGGGTGACCCATGGTCTCTCTCCATAACTCCTCTATCTATTTCTTCTTTATCTCTCCTCCATTAAAGGGGAACTTGAGTTTTCGCTCTCCTAGTCATCTCCTCCAGATTTTTAGTTGCATTCCATGTAAATATCAGCCTCCTAAAACTAGTGGGCCACTCCGATTATACTTAGCCCAAGTCGATTGGGCTAGGTTAGGTCAACTTGACTTAGTTTGTCCTGTTTTCGGGTTGAGTTGACTTTGGTCAATTTCACCTTTTAAGTTGACCAAAATGGGTCCTTAGTGACCCATTGGCCTCCCCTAAGGTCTAGGGAGACTTAAGTTGGGTTGTTTTTGGCACCTTGGAGGTCATTTAACCCTTGTTAGGGTACTTTGACAATTTTAGGGGTTAGGTTGACTTTGGTCAACTTTATCATTTTGGTTGACCCCAATTGGTGGTTAGTGACCCATTGTCCCTTAAGGGTTAAGAAGGTCTAGGTGGGTTAATTTTGGCAAGTTGGAGGTTCATTGGCCTTAGATATGCCACTTTGACCATTTTAGGGTTAGGGTTGACTTTGGTCAACTTGACCACTTTTGTTGACCCAAATGGGTTTTATGTGCTCCAAGGGACCCCCTAATGGGTTAGGGATGTTATGGTGGGGTCAAAGAGTCAAGGTGAGGCCTTAAAGTCAAACCCTAGGTTAGGTAATTAGAATGTGTTATTTGCAGACCATGGTGATCTTCACCTTTGTGCCTAAGTTCACATGGTCTCTTTGAGCTTCCTAAGATTTTATACTGACCTAATCATGACATAACCATCTTAGGAGTCTTGTTATTTGAGGGATGTTACAAATCCCAATAAATAATAATAATAATTTCATCCCTCAAATTCAGGTTAGGCCTGCCGGGTTTCTAATAAGAGTAACTGAATGTAATATCCCTCAAGAATTGAAGTTATACTTGACTGATGAGTCCATGTTATATACATATTTTTGGACTCATCTGAGCCAGTTTTCTCAATGATGCACTACACTTGAGTATCATAATTATTCATATTTGTTACTATGTCCATTCCATGTTAAGTGCACTTTAGGCCCGTTTTCAGTGTGATTTCGTAGTTATTGTTCTTTTGTCCTTTGCTTGGTATTTTTTTGTGTCTGGAGAATGTGGAATGCCCATTTCGTTGGCTCTTCTATTTTTGCTGCAGGTACAAAGGCCGTGTGAGTGTTCCAGGATTGTTTGGGAATGTTTTTAGCCTAAGGAACACTGATCGTGCGTTTGTACACACGCACGGTCAATAGACTCCTGAGCACAAGACCGATGGTCGTGCGCGGTCAGTTCATCGAACCACAAATGGTACAGGAACATTGCGCACGATCATTGGATCTATAGCGCACGACCACTAGTTATGAGCCACTAATTGTGCGCACTATTCTACATTTTTCAAAGTTCTGTCCGGGATAATGGCACGACCATTGGACATAGTACGCACGACCTTTTGTCGTGCGCCACTGCTTGTGCGCGTTATCCCATTTTTTGTAGAGTTCTGCCATTGCTAATCGCACGATCAAGGGATCCAATGCGCACGACCTTTGGTCGTGCGCCACTATCGTGCACATATATATTATTTTTTCTGTCCAGCTATAGGTTTATCTTGTGTAGAGCGCACGATCAGCAACCGTCAGTGCCCATGACCACCGGTCGTGCGCCACTGATCGTGCACCCTGATTATCTGCTGTCGTATTTAAGCCCGTGCTCCCGCAAATTAGGGTATTCCTTCTTATTTAACGCCCCGCTGCTACGCGCGAAGCGCTGTTTCTCTCCCCCACAGGTCCAAAGTCATCTTCAACCCTTCAGAGAGTTCCTGGCCACCAACAGTGTGCAACAGAGATCTTTTGGTACTACTCATTTGGGCAAAAGAGAGAAAATATTGAAGGAAAGGGAAGAAGACAGAGGAAGACAAGTGGATTAACAACCAATTTACCCCCGGAAGCAACCACGGTCAGAGTCGAGAAGTGTACTGACAACCCACCACTCCGTCCAAGAACCACGGCTAGGCTTTCCCTCTTTTGATTTATTCTACCTATTCTCCATAGTGGATTGTACTCTAAAGCTTGTAATGAACCTAAACTTTCTTTTATTTGTCTATGAATGAAGTTTTCTTGGGTTATTTACATCCTCTTTTGTTAGTTATGATGCACTCGCCTCCATTCACATCCACTTCACTCATGCACTAGAACCACTCTTTCAAAGGCTAGTGTTTGTGGTTGAAGAGGTGATTACGACCCTCTATCTCCGCATGTTTATTCATTCCATCCTCTTTCTCTCCGTCCATTCGCCTCACGAAGCACGGCATAGCGGCCTGCCCTAGTTCTATCAAACAAGCGAAGCGGTGCTTACGACCCGCATTACTTTTCCTTATATTTGTTTAGCATTAGAAATCAAAAGCCAACCTCTGTTGCTTCGTTTAACTCTTAGTAATAATCTTTCTACGACGGTATCATGATACCCTTCCTGCATTCCCTCGAGATCGACATTCGGGGAAGCTATTCCCAAAATTATTACTTGATAGCGACTGGTGCACTTGCCAACGCTTCAAGTTTTTGGCGCCGTTGTCGGGGATTGCAGGCGTAAGTGATCTGGGTTGGCGATGGTAGTTCCTCAAGAGTGGTTGTTTTTGATTTTATGTTTTATTGTCATCGTTGGTGTATGTAGAGGCAAGGATTAAGAGTGTTGCTTGCCTATGATCCTGAAATAGAGAGGACTGCTCGAGCATGGAGGAGTACCGCAAATGCTCGGCTAGACATGGATCACAATATAATTCAGGTTTGAGGCAATGGAAGAGGGGAAGAGCCCATCTTAGGGCCAAACGCTGATGAGAACATTGGAAACCGACAGGTACAGCCGATGCATAGAGCTTGTTCGAGAGGGAATAGAGCTGCTGATGGAGGGCAGTATGTTGATGAGAATGAGGTAAATAGTGTGAGGCCTTGAACGATGAGAGAATACACTACCCCCACTGTTAGGAGTGTGTATCCAACTTGTTGGATCACTAGTTTAGATTTGGGCTAGGTTCACTAATTTGGATGAGTTTGACCCACATTGTATTGCTAGGGTCAAGTATACATAAGTCCTCTGCTGGCTAGTCCATAAAGGTTGAACTTAAAGAATATCCTAGACTCTAGGACTCATAGACTTGACCCTAGCTATACAATGTACATCAAACTCATCCTAATTTTTGTTCAAGCTAACACTTGAACAAAAAGGTCCTTGTTAGATCTGATTTCTTTTTGTTTATTCTATATCATGGCACAAAACAATGATTATGCAAGCACCAGACCTCTAGTCTGCAACTTAAATAAGTTTGCTATCTAGAAGGAAAGAATCAAGTTATATATGAACTATATTGATTAGGATATTTTCAATTCTATTTTGATAGGACCACCAACTGCAGTGGCTACAACCACTACAAGTTCCAGCACTCATGCTGTTCCACCACCTGAGCGGACAGATGCTCAAAAGAAGGCCAAAATAGCCGATGCCAAGGCCATGAATATTCTGGCTCAGACAATGTCTGATGACATCTTCCAGAAGGTGGCAGAGTGCTCCTCAACTAAGGCTGTCTAGGATTCTCTTAACCAGATGGTTGCTGGATCTACAGTGAGAGAAAGTACATGAGATACATTCTCATATCTCAATATGAAAACATCAAGAAAGAAGAGTCAGAGTGTGTTAGTGATATGTACAACAGACTAATATCAATCATCAATGAGCTAAAGTCTCTACACAAGGACATAACTCTCACAGAGGTCAAAGACAAAATCATCATGTGCTTCCCCAGCTTATGGGATTCCAGAATATGGCCAATCAAGGAATCCAGTAGTCTAAATGAGATTTCCACTGAATCACTTCTTAGAAAGTTGAAGTCCAATGAACAATTAATAAAGTCTAGAGAAGCTGCAGAGCAGAATATTCCCTCAATAGCAAGAAAGGAGCAGAATATTGTATTCAAATAATCTAAAGAATCAGAAGCTCAAACAGCCAGTGAAGAATTCCTGAGTCTCTTAGCTAAGAGATTTTATAAGATTGGCAAGAGGGATTTAAAAAGAAAGTCATCTAGACAAGATGACAAGCCAAGGTATGATAAGACACCAACTAAAGAAGTTGTTTGCTTTGGTTACAGGAATCCAGGACACTTCATGTCAGAGTGTCCAGAGAACTAAAAGAAGGAGAGAAGAAGAGAAAAGGAACCCAGGAAGCAACACTACAACAAGCCCTCCTCCAAAAAGCAAAAAAGGAAGGAGAAAGGCTTTGTGGCTTAAACTTGAAGTGAAACTGAAGATGAATATTCATCTTATAGATCCAGTGAAGATGAAGAGGAAGCAATGGAAAAAGAAGTGTTTTTGATGGCCATCAATACATCAAACAACTGTTCAAAAGTGGAAGATGACAAGTCAGAGGATGAAGACTCTGAATCTGAGGAAGATCGGGTACTGTCTTCTTTCGATTTTGATTCAGATGAGTTTAAAACTGAGTTTAAATCTTTATTCATTGATTTAATTAATTATGAAAAATATATTAAACAACTTAGAGATAGACTAACTGAACAAGAAAACTTGCTTTTTGAAAACATTAAATTAACAGATGAACTAGCTTTAGCAAATGAACAAATCATCTCATTAAAAATTGAATCAACTGAGGCTAGGTAACTTGAAGAATCCCTAAATGGGAGAAGTATCATGTTGATGGACATCACAAGCAAAGTGAATGTCAGACTTAATGGCAAGCTGGGCTTCGGTGCTTCATCAAGCAAACCCCTATTGATTTAGAAAAACATAATAATTACTCCAATAAAATTTTTTTCTGAAAAAGGTAAGGAAAAGATAGATAATAATAATGTTAACCCAACAGAAGTAAAACAGAAGAATAAGAAAAAGAGAAAGAATAAGAAAAATCCAACCTATAACAATGTTCAACAGATTTCATCGAACTCAGATCGACGAAATGTGTATAGTTCGTTGAACTCAAGTCGACGAACTCTGAATGTAAATTTTTATTATAATTATTCTCTTAACTACAATCGGCGAAACCAGTATGGTTCCTCAACCCGAGATCGACGATATTGTGGCCCAGATAATGAATATTTTCATTCTCTTAGTGGAGTTCGACGAACTCATCCTAATTCGTCGACCTCAGATCGGCGAACTTACATGAATTCGTCGACCCCAGTTCATAATAACAGAAACATTAATTCTTATAGAACATTTAATCAATCAAGACAATATGTTAATCCATTTACCCAGTAGATAATTCCACCTAAAAGATTTCACCCCCTAGGTTATAAAAAACAACCTGAATACTCATACATTTCTAGTTTTAACTATGTAAATAAATAAGGACCCAAGGTGACCTGGGTCAAGAATGGCTAATCTGTTTTATTGCAGGTGAAAGACTATCACATCACTGAGCAATAGTGGTTTTCGGATAGTGGCTGTTCAAAGCATATGACTGGCAGAAAGGACAACATAATCAACTATAAGTCAAAGCGAGGACCCAAAGTAATATTTGGTGACTCTAATTGTGGTAAAATTGAAGGATATGGAAAAGTCAAAATTAGAACAGTCACTTTCAGGAAGGTAGCTTATGTAAGTGGATTGAAGCACAACCTGATATCTATAAGTTAGTTATATGATGAAAGGTTTCAGGTATCATTCGATAAATCCTCCTGTATTATTACTTCAGTAGATAACCAAGTAATGTTAACTGGTACTAGAGTAAGTAACATCTATGTAGTTAATTTTAGGTCTGCTAAAACTTAAATATGCATGTTTAATCAAACCAGTAATAATAATGAACTTTGGCATAGAAGATTAGGTCATGTTAATCTGAAAAACATTGCTAAACTCTCTAGGGACAACCTTGTTATGGGATTGCCTTCTTGCCCCTACAAGAAGGAAATCCTTTGCATGGCTTGTTAATTAGGAAAGCAAACTAAATATAGCTTTAAGTCACTTAATAAGAGTGATTCACCTAGGATTCTGTACTTGCTCCATATGGATCTTTTTGGACCCATAGTTATACAGAGCCTAGTAGAGAATTCTTATACCTTAGTGATAGTTGATGACTTCTCTAAAATCACATGGGTGTTCTTCTTGAGAAACAAGTTTGATAACTTCAAGGTTCTTATAGATTTTATTAAGAGCATAAGGATTGAGTACTCTACTCCAGTTGCATTGATCAGAAGTGATCATTGTACTGAGTTTGAGTCTCTCCCCATGTAAGAATTCTATTAGAAGGAAGGTATCAGGCAATATTTCTCTACTCCTAGAACTCCTCAACAAAATGGGGTAGATAAATGGAAAAATAGAACACTCATTGAAGCTACTGGCACATTAATTGCAGATGCTCACTTGCCAGTATCCTTTTGGGCAGAGGCTGTGAGCACAACAAACTATGTACGGAATAGAAGTTTATTCAAAAGCTTAAGGGCAAGACCCCCTATGAACTACTCTAAGGGAAGAAACCTAAAGTAGATTATTTTTGAGTCTTTGGTTGTATTTGTTACATTCATAATAACAACAAGAAATATATTAGAAAGTTTGAAGCCAAGGAAAAAATTGGAATTTTTCATGGATATTCCCAAGTAAGCAAGGCTTATAGGGTATATAATAAATCATGTATGAAAATTGAAGAGACTATTCAGCTTTCTTTGTATGAGACTAACATGTTTTACAAGGAGAAGACTGCTTCTACCAGTGAGAATTTGCAGGAACCACATCTGTGTGAGAAGTTGGATGAGTTGACCCTCACCAATGAGGCCGTTACGCATCCTTCTCCATATACTGTTGAAGAAAGTGAAGATGATGTCACAGAATATAGTGAAGAACTAACAACATCTATAACTCCACTAGAGGAATTAACTCCCAAAGCTATTGCTCAACCAACTCCTCCTAATGAATTAGTCACACTTAGAGATCACCCTGTATCTCAAGTGATTGGAGACATATTAGTGGGTGTGCAGACAAGGCATCAAATCCACTAGGACATGATGCATGCCTGCTTCATATCTCAAACTGAGCCCCAATCCATAAAAGATGTTGAGCAAGATCCACACTGGATTATTGCAATGCAAGAGGAGCTCAACCAATTTGAGAGATGTAGAGTTTGGGATTTAGCTCCAAGACCCAATGACTACCCAGTCTTTGGAACTAAATGGGTATTTAGAAACAAACTAAATGCTCAAGGTACTATTGTCAGGAACAAGGCAAGGCTGGTTTCTCAAGGTTATAAACAAGAGGAAGGCATAGATTATGACAAGACATTTGCACCTGTTGCAAGGCTTGAGGTAATCATAATCTTCCTTGCATATACAGCTTACAATAAGTTCATAGTATATCAAATGGTTGTCAAAAGTGCATTCCTTAATGGTGAACTCAGAGAAGAGGGATATTTAGAACAACGACCAAGTTTTATTTCTATTACTCATCCCTCTTATGGTTTTAAATTGCATAAGACTCTCTATGGTCTAAAGCAAGCTCCAAGAGCTTGGTATGAAACCTTAGCTAGCTTTCTCTTAGAGCATAAGTTTACTAGAGGCATTGTAAATAGGACTTTGATCATTAAGCTTTATAAGGATAAAATTTCATTAGTATAAATATATGTAGATGATATTATTTTTGGTTCTACAGATTCCAAACTATGCAAAAGGTTCTCTGACCTTATGCATTCCAAGATTGAAATGAGTAGCATGGGTGAACTCTCCTACTTCCTTAGTCTCAAAGTGAAGCAGTCTGAAAGTGAGGATAGATACAACTCTAGAGGGGGGGGGGTGAATAGAGTATTCAAAAATATGACAATCTTTTCAACTCCCTAAGAGTTAATTTGCGGAATAAGTATATAAATATATGAAACCCTAGAGCCTTACATAAAGTGTGGTGCACAAGAGAAAGCTAACTGTAATTACAGTTTAAGCTTTAGTCCTAACACAGTAACTAGCAATCCTAGTTAATTCTACTCACATCCACAGTGCAATAATTAAAATAAGCAACACAGAGAACACAAGAAGATTTATAGTGGTTCCCTCTCAATAGGTACATCTAGTCTTCTACAACCTAGGTAGGAATCCACTACAGGTTTTTGTTCAGGTGCTCTGCCACCAACTGATCTGATTCAAGTAAATCAAGTAAACCCTTTGAGCTTTTGATCAGGAGCTAAAAATCCAACACAGGTTTTTGCTAAGGTGCCCTGCCACCAAGGTTCACTTTTGAAGGGATTAATAACCCTTTGTACAGGAGATTGAGAGAGTTAGAATGTCTTCTCAATTGTTAAACAGATTAGAGAAGCTAGTGGATTGCACTGAGCTATAGAAAGCTCTGAAGTAATCAAAGCTCCCCCTAGCTTAGAGAATATCCAGGAAGAAGCCTTGCTTCAGGGTGCAGGATCTCTTGATAGAGAAGATCTGTTTTTCTTGAGGTTCTTGAAGGAGCAGCTTGAAGAAGACTCTTGATGTGGAATGGTTGTTCTTCTTCAACAGCTTTTCTTTCTTCTTCTTCTTCTTGAAGCTCTGAGTATGAATGTTCCTGTGAGCAGGATGAACTCAGTATTGAAGAAGAGAACTCTGAAGAGAGTTGTTCTACACTTGTTCTTATTGTTGAATCTATGTATCTGCGTATATGAATATCTGTATCTCTATCTTTGTGTGTATGTATTTTTTAACTTCTTTCAATAGCCCTTTTTATATATCAGCCTTTGTAATGACTTCTAACTTTCTCTTGATTTGAATCTTGTCTTCTACTGAGATCTGCAATCTGGCCTGCAAATAACATGATACATCTGGCCTGCAGAAAGGTCATTCTATAAAGAAATAAAGCTTTCTTAGAAGCTGCTTATCCATTCTGCAAGTCCAAAAGATATTGGAGAAAGTAATATCAAAAACAACCTCTTTACGGCCAGAGAAAGACATCTGTGTATAACAGCTATAAAGGACAGTATGGCAGATAAAGCACACGGATTTGTCAACTAATAGGACAAAAGATTTTGTCAGAAAGAACTTGACTTATGCATAAAGAATGAGGCAAAGATTGCCTTGATAAGTAAGCATAAAATTAATGAAATAAACTTTAATAAAATAAGCCAGATAAATGAGAAATAATTCACAGAAGAGAAAGAATACAATATCTCTAAATGCAGAAAAAAAGATAGTCGAACGAATCACGATGATCATCGAACTATCAGAGAAGATAGTCGAACTATCAGAACAGATAGTCGACCTACAAGAAATCTGTCTGGACAGAAAAAGTCGAGCAGGACTCGACGATCGATGATACTGAGACCAGAGATCGTCGAGCTAACAGAGATGAACTAACACAGAGATAGTCGATCTGCTGTCTGAGGATTGTCGATCAACTGATAGACGATAGTCGAGCGGCGTTCGACTATAGTCGAACTAAAAAACACTTAACCAGATTTTCATCTGGATAAACAACAACTCTAAACAACTGATGGAATCTAAACTAAATCTAACCTTTCACCATAGATAAATCTTGGGTCAAGAAACTAATTGAGAAGACTTAACTCAAATCTAAACAAGGGTACCAACAATCTCCCCCTATTTGGGTCAAGTCTCTCAAAACAAAAAGAATGTTATAAATAGATATAAAAACAACAATAACCTGTTAGGATCAAAGTGTATCATATCATATCAATAAGCAGCATTTCATATCAAACATAAAATCAAACAATCAAGCAAAACAGACTGTCAAAACAAATAAATCTATACATTATCACAGTCTGGTTTAGAAGAGAAAGAACAGGAAGGAAGGAAATTTTCTTGTTAGGATCAAGAGCATCCTTCTTTGAAGTCTTCAAGTCATGTTCTCCAATAATCTTATATTCACTTACTATGGGCAAAACAGCCTCTTGATGCTTTTCCATATATATTGAGGCATCAAAAACTTCTGGTCTGACTTGATATCTGTCTAGTTTCTTTTCTCTGAACTTTGGCATAGTTGTTAAGCCTGTTATGTCTTTGCCTTCAGCTTTAGCTTTTCTAATTTAGGCTGATCCAACTAACTCAAGAAATCTGGCCATCCTGAACTCTGGTTTAAGCTCTTGGCTTTCATAAGCATTTTCATCAGCTGGATCTCGAGGCTTTATAGTCTTGAAATTTGTAGAAAGGTCTAACGGGCCTGCAGCTGATTCTATGTCTTCTTGAATAACAAGAGATGATGGTGGAGCAACCTCTGCAAATTTCTTGCTTGACTTGTCAGAGTAAATTACTCTTTTTCCTTTTGAATCTACTTGCTTAATCTGAGCTGGCTTTTTGGAGGGAAGAATTTTGCTCTCCTTAGGAGGTGAAGGAGGAGGAGAAAATGTTGGTTCATGGTAAGTCATCTCCTTCACCTGCTCTTTAGGTCCAGCTTCTTGTCTTTGCTGGCCTGAATGGGGTTTGCCATGATAACCTGGGTTTCCTCTTCTATGATAGGCCTGAGAAGGAGTAAATCTGGCTGGAGGAGCTGAGGGTTTAGAAGATACATTCCCTGAAGCTCCTGCACTAGGAGGAGGAGGAGGAGGACCTCTTGGAGTCCACTTGGGAGCTGGAGTATCATATCTTTTGCTCTTCTTCCTCTTCTTCTGTTGATTTCTAGACAAACCCAACCAATGTTGGAAATCCTTAGACTTGGGGTCAATCCCTTTCAATATGTAATAAGGGATGTCATTCTCTGGATTAGGAGGAGGAGCTTGAGCTTTCTTTTTACTTTGAGCAATTTTCCTTTTCTTGGTTCCTTCAGAATCCTCTGAATCTCCTCATCATCAGACTGTGATGTCTTAGGTTGGTCATATGGATCAATGATATCTTGAATAGCTTTTGCTTTGGCTTTTAAAGCAACCTTTTCTTTTTCTTCTTCTATGGCATCCTGAGCCAATAGGAAATCCATGTCTAATCCTGGAGTATCATCCCAGACAGTTGATTTCTCTTCTAAAACATCTGCAACTGTCTTGGGGACCAGTTCTTCTACAACAGGTTCTGGAGCAGGTTCTTGAACATCTTGAGCTTGATCTGTAGCCAAAGGAACACAAAAATTTTCCAAATGGTATAGAAACATCCCTTCAAGGTATTCACAAGTTAACATGTCAGTCAACAGGTCAGTGAATTGAGTAATTGTATTACCTGCAGAATTTCCTAACTCCCATAAGTCATCTAGGTAGGAGGTAATGACTCCTTCTAGGTACATGGCAACATTAGGAGTAGATGATTCTTCAAGACAAACTTTGAAAGCAAATTCAGCCTCAGTTATAACTTGAGCTTCTGGAGCAACAGTTGTGTCTTGAATTTCAGCTATAACTTCAGCTGTATCTGGAACTGCAACTGCCACTGATGTTATAATTTCTGAATCTGCAGCTGTATGAATTTCATCTGATGGTGTATCTTCTGGAACTTCAGCTGAAAGAATGACATGTGGAAGTCCTGAGACATCTTCCTGGAACATCTCCCCCTGCCTGACTTCAGTGGGTACTTAACTCAGGCCCGTAAGAGAAGAGGGCTCAGCAGAATTTGAGAGGGTTGCAATGGAGCATGTAAGAGATGAAATGGAGGAAACAAGAAGGGCAATTGTTGCTTCAATCATTGATTTGATTGAACGAGTAATTAGCTTCATGATGCTTGCAATGAAAGCTGGTGTGATTTCAAAAGATGTAGATGGGGGAATCACAACAGATGGATGACCATCAGGGATGATATTCTTCTGATGAGATGCAGATGCATGAACTGGTGATGGAGATGCAGATGCATGAAGATCAATATGATCTTGAGGTGAAATTGGTGACTGAGGTGGAGTTGGAAGTGTCTCAGTAACCAATAGATCAATACTAAGATTTGGAATACCAGGAAGGTGTGAAGGAGTTGGAGATGCTGGTGGTGATGCATGGAGAATAGCAGTGGATGTAGATGGTACTGCAATAGAAGTGGATGGCAATGCAGATGTAGATGGAATGGGGGAAATGGAATAGCCTTCTTCAATTAGGTGGGGAGTGACTGTTACTGTCCTTGTGTTCTCAAATGGAATAGGAGCAACCCCAGCAGGTGAAGGCTTCTGGATATTCCTTCTCCACTTGATGAACAAAGTGGGATCCTTCTTCTTGCTTGCATTGAATGATGTTGAAACTGTTCCCAACAGCTGAGGATACTTCTCTCTTAGAAATATCCCAATCACCCTTCCAAGGGTTACCTCTTTCTTTGAATTCTTTTTCGTGATTAATTCAAAAACTATTCCAGCCCAATTTATTGCTTTCTTGTTAGCAATAGCACACATTAAGGCAAACTGCTGCCTGGTAATGTTATCGTGCACAAAGTGCTTTCCCAACACACTTTCCCTACTAGTTCTGCTAAGAACTTGATCTTCATCGGGAAGCTTATCTTTAGCAACTTGGAAGGAATGCCTTCAGCATGTCCTAGCTTTAATAGCATCCTGCTATACTCCTGAGTATCTTGATCATACTCTTCTTGACCATTGATCAAACCAAAAATCTCAGTTAAGACGGCAGGAGTCAAAATTACCTCCTCACCACCGATAGTCCCTGTCATCGATTTATCATTGGAAGACGATGTATAGACCCATTCTTTGATTTCTGGAACATTAATCTTAATCCTTGTAGACATAAGCTTCTCCAGCCCTTGATCTTTGAGTAACTGTAGCATCTCGAGAATATCGGCATCGCAGGCACTGAAAGAATCAAAATCGATGCTAAAGCAGGCATCAAACTTCATCACGGTCAGCAAAGCTGGAGCAATCACCATGGATTTTGTTTGGGGAAGACTAGAGAAACGAAAGCAGAAAGCGCGGGGCAGAGCTCAAGTCAAACCTTTCAAGAAGGAATGAGGAATATGAAACGACGAGCTCTGTCGACTATAAAAAGCACAATCTATTAACCTAGGTCGACCATCGGTTTATATTTAAACAGCAATCATCGACCTATTTCAACAGATATTAGAAACGATGGTCGATCAATCGTTCGACGATCATTTCCTGAAGCAAATTAGTCGAGCTATCGATCGTCTTTTTCTGTCTTCACAAACAATCGAGCCGTCATCAACCATAGGTCGACGATAGGCTCAACCTGTTCGACTATGGTCGAACGACATTCGACGATATTCGAGCAGATTTCAACATAGGCAGAAATTACACTTGGTCTATTCCATTTATCATACCTAGTTGATTCAAAAAGATTAGATGCTTTTGTTCATCTAAGGGCTTGGTGGAAATATCACCTCTCTGAAGGTCAGTGGATATGAACTCAAGACTGATTTTGTTCTTTTCCACACAATCTCTTAGAAAATGGTGTCTGATCTCAATGTGCTTGGTCCTAGAGTGGTGCACAGGATTTTGTGCTATGGAAATAGCACTTGTACTGTCACACATGATTTTTGTGTTCTTGTGTGTGTACACATAATCCAAAAGCTGGGTTTGAATCCACAGGATCTGTGAACAACAACTAGCAGCTGCTATATATTCAGCCTCTGCAGTTGAAGTTGAGACAGAAGCTTGTTTCTTGAAAAACCAAGAGACTAATCTCTCTCCCAAGAACTAACATGTCCCTTAGGTATTTTTCATGTCAACTCTATAACCATCATAGTCAGAATCAGAGTATCCAATTAACTCAAATTCTGATTCAGCTGGGTATTAGAGTCCTAAATTTGGACATCCCTCCAGGTATCTCAAAATTCTCTTGAGAAGAATCAAATGAGATTCCTTGGGGTTGACCTAGAATCTAGCACATAGGCATGTGGCAAACATTATGTCAAGTCTACTTGCAGTTAAATACAATTGGGAACCAACAATGACCCTATAGTTTTTCTGATTAACTGGCTTACCCTTATCATTAGAATTTATAACTACATTTGTAGCCATGTGTGTATGCATTGCTGAAGCATCAGCCATCCCAAATTTATTTACCAATTCCTTGGCATATTTGGATTGGGAGAATAAGATGACATCAGCATCTTGCTTCACTTGGAGACCAAGAAAGTAAGACAGCTCACCCATACTACACATCTCAAACTTAGAGTGTATCAGGTCTGAGAACCTTTTGCAAAGTTTGGGATCTGTGGAACCAAAGATAATGTCATCCACATAGACTTGAACTAACATGATTGTGTCCTTGTGATGATTAAAAAACTGGGTTCTATCAACTACTCCCTTAACAAAGTTGTGCTCTAACAGGAAACTAGCTAGAGTCTCATACCAGGCTCTAGGTGCTTGCTTAGGTCCATAAATAGTTTTTTGCAACTTATAAACAAACGAGGGTTGAGTTGAAGACACAAAACCAGGAGGTTGTTCAACAAACACCTCTTCCTTTAGCTCACCATTAAGGAATGCACTTTTAACTTCAATTTGAAAAACCTTAAACTTCATATTGGCTGCATAGGATAGAAAGATCCTTATTGCCTCTAGCCTTGCAACAGGGTCAAAGGTTTGATCATAGTCTATACCTTCCTCCTGTCTGTAGCCCTGAGCTATAAGCCTAGCTTTGTTCCTTATAATAATTCCTTGGGCATCCAACTTGTTTCTGAACACCCACTTGGTGCCTATGATCAGTTGGCCTTTTGGTCTTGGAACCAAATTCCATACTTTACATCTTTCAAATTGATTAAGCTCCTCTTGCATAGCAATGCTCCAGTAAGGATCTAGCTCAGCATCTTTTAAGGTGAGGGGCTCAATTTGTGAAAGGAAACAAGCATGCATCACATCCTGTCTTAATTTATGTCTTGTATGTACACCAGCTGATATGTCACCAATCACTTGAGATGTAGGATGATCTCTAAGTGTGACAAGATCAGCAGGTGGGATGTGATCTTATACAACAGTTCTGATTAATTCCTCTTGTGTAATAGGATTAACTATTGGTGGTACAACAACTGCTTCCATAGTGTCTTCATCACTGTCTGAATCAGTGATATGAAGAGTTGATAGAGGGGGAATCTCTTGGGTGAGATACTTGCATAACTCTTGTACCTATAATGAGTTTGAGGAAGGAGAAGTTTCCTTCTCCTTGTAAAACAATTTTGACTCATCAAAGGAAACATGCACATACTCTTCTATTTTTAAAGTTGATTTGTTAAACACCCTATAAGCTTTGCTTACTTGGGAATATCCAAGAAAAATTCTCATTGAAGCTTTTGCTTCAAACTTTCAAAGGTATTCTTTGTTATTATTATGAATGTACACTACACAACCAAAGACTCTAAAATAGTTAATCTTAGGTTTCTTTCCTTTAAGTAATTCATAAGGAGTTTTACCCTTAAGCTTATGTATTAGACTTCTATTCAAAACATAATTAGCTGTGCTAACAGCTTCTGCCCAATAAGAGAGAGGCATGTTAGCATCTGCCAACAATGTTCCTGCAGCTTCAATTAGGGTTCTATTTTCCTTTCCACTACCCCATTTTGTTGAGGAGTTCTAGGAGCAGAGAAGCTATGTTTGATACCTTCTTTCTCATAGAATTCTTGCATGAGAAGAGACTCAAACTCAGTACCATGATCACTTCTGATCAAGGAAACATGAGTAGAATACTCAGTCTGCACATATAGCAGAAAGTTTGTAAGAACTTTGAAGTTATCAGCCTTAGTTCTCAAAAATAACACCCAAGTGAACCTAAAGAAATAATCTACAATCACTAGAGTGTAAAATTTCCCTCCTAGACTATGTACTCTTATTAGGCCAAAAAGGTCCAAGTGCAAAAAATACAAGATTCTTGGTTAATCACTCTTATTTACAGATTTGAAAGAATTTTTGGTTTGCTTGCCTAATTGACAAGCCCTGTATAGACCTTCCTTCTTGTAGGGGCAAGAAGGTAAGCCTCTAATAAGGTTGTATTTAGATAACCTAGATATATTCTTGAGGTTAACATGGCTAAGCCTTTTATGCCATAAGGTGTTATTATTGGTTACTTCATTAAAAAGGCAGATTTCAGATTGAGTTGAATTAAAATCTACTAAGTAAATGTTACCCTGTCTAATGCCTACTAACACAAAATTACTATTTAAGGTAATATTGCAAAGAGTGTCAGTGAAAGATACCTGATAACCTACATCACATAACTGGATTACTGAGATTAAGTTGTGCTTCAGCCCAGTTACATATGAAACCCATTTGAATGTCACTGCACCAATGGTAAACCTACCATATCCTTCTGTTTGACCACAACTAGAATCCTCAAAGATCAACTTTGGTCCAAGCTTGGCCTTGAAGCTTGACAGATTGTTTTTGTTTCCTGTCATATGTTTGGAACAACCACTATCCAAATACCATTTTTCTTTAGTAATTGGATAGGTCTTCACCTGCAAAATAAACAGTTAGACATTGTGGACCCAGACAACCTTGGGTCCATTATTCTTCACATAATTAAAACTTGAAATGAAAGAATAAATAGGCTGAGGTTTATATCCTAATGGATAGGATCTCCTAAGTGGAATACTCCATGCAGTTGATGGGTCAATGAACCTAGTGTTTCTATTTACCTTAGTGTTTCTAACGTTCTGATTATTATTTTTAAAATCATGTTCAAATCGTCGATCAACGTTCGATTATCGATGCCCAGATCGTCGAGTATCGGTCGACCATTGGGCATGTGATCGTCGAGCATAGTTTAACGATTTTTGTATTTCTTTAAATTTCTTTTTTTTCTTTTCTCTCTTAGCCTTATTTAAAGTTTTGTTAACTTGATTTACTTGCTCAGTATTCTTTATTCCATCAGCTGAAATAAAGTTTACTGGGGTGGAAAGATGGTTTTTAAGAACCATGGGGGGTTCACTTGGTGAAGCTCCTCAGCCTAGCTTTTTGTTACCTGTCCTAGTGTTTGACATGCTAGTAATCTCTAACAGATTAAGACTTCTACCATTAAGTGATTCTTCTAATCTTTTAGATTTGGCTAGTTCAGTTTTAAGAAATTTGATTTCTTCAGTGGATCTAGTGAGTTCAGCTTCTAGCCTAGCATTTTCACTAGATAGGGATTTTGATTCAGCTATCCTATTTCAGAGTTCCTTAATCTCCTTCACTGAGCTAATTAAATCTAAACAGAGAGATTTAAATTCAAATCTAAATTCAACAGAAGTAAAATCTTAAGAAGACAGTACCTGATCTTCAGTAGGCATTTCTTCTTCATCAGAACTCTCTGCAGCTGAATGATTGCTGCAGGCATCAATTGCCATTAGGCAAATTTCTTTTGCCTTCTTCTCTTCCTCATCTTCACTGGAGCTTGAGGAGGAAGATTCCTCATCAGTATCACCCCAGGTTTCAGCCACAAATCCTTTCTCCTTCTTCTTATTTTTGTAGGAGGAGGACTTGAAATGGTTCTTCTGATATTCTTTGTCTTTTCTCTTCTCCTTGTTCTTTTCCTCTGGACACTCAGGTAAAATGTGTCCAGGTTTCCTGCAGCTATAACATATAAGTTCTTTAGCTAGTGTTCTATCATACCTTGGCTTGTCTTCATATCTGGAAGACTTCTTTCTGAAGTCCTTTCTGCCCATTTTGAGAAACCTTTTGGCAAAGAGTGTCATTAGCTCCTCATTTGATTGGCTTCCTTCAGATGCATCAGCAGCCTTTAGAGCAAGAGTTTGCTCTTTCCTGGTAGGAGTGGGAGTCTTGGCTTAAGCTTAAGCTTCCCTGGTCTTCAGTACTTGCTCATATGATTTGAGCTTGCCAAGGAGAGCTTTAGTTGAAATATCAGTTATACTTCTCGACTCTTTGATGGGATCGGTCTTGAGATCCCATGTGCTGGGGAAGCACATCAATATCTTGTCATTGACTTCTGTCAATGTCATCTCTTTATCAAGGGTTCACAACTCATTGATGATGGAGCTGAGCCTGCTACACATTGCATCAACTGATTCTGCTTCAGTATTCTTGAAATTCTCATATTGGGATGTGAGGTTGGACCTTTTGTCCTTCCTCTCATCAGCTGAACCAGCTACAATGTGGTTCAGTGAGTCCCACATGGCTTTTGTTGAGGTGCAATCTGCCACTTTCTGGAATGTTTCATCAGACATGATCTGAGCTAGAATGTTCATAGCTTTTGCATTAGCTATCTTTGCTTTCTTGTAAACATCATTATAGTCAGGAGGTGGCACTACACTCTGATTTGTTGAAGTTGTAGCAGTAGTTGCAGCAGGTGGTGTTGGTGGTCCTGTCAAAATAGAAGAAAAGATATCTTCATCAATAGAATTCAAATACAGTCTGATTCTTGCCTTCCAGATGCTGAACTTTGCTAAGTTGCATACTGGAGGCCTGGTGCTAGAGTAATCCTTTTACTGGGCCATGAAGTGAGTATCTATAAACTTGGTATCTATCTAGATCTTGTGACTCAGGTGTTAGCCTGTACAGTCAGTCAACCTCCTTCTGATACCAATTAAAAGTGAGGATAGATACAACTCTAGAGTGGGGGGGGGGTGAATAGAGTATTCAAAAATATGACAATCTACTTAACTCCCTTAGAGTTAATTTGCGGAATAAGTATATAGATATATGAAACCCTAGAGCCTAACACAAAGTGAGGTGCATAAGAGAAAGTTAACTGTAATTATAGTTTAAGCTTTAGTCCTAACACAGCAACTAGCAATCCTAGTTAATTCTACTCACAGCCACAATACAGTAATTAAAATAAGCAACACAGACAACACAAGAAGTTTTATAGTGGTTCCCTCTCAATTGGTACACCCACTCTTCTACCACCCCTAGACAGAATCTACTACAGGTTTTTGTTCAGGTGCCCTGCCACCAACTGATCTGATTCAGGTAGATCAAGTAAACCCTTTGAGCTTTTGATCAGGAGCTCAAAATCCAACACAGGTTTTTGCTTAGGTGCCCTGCAACCAAGGTTCACTTTTGAAGGGAGTAATAACCCTTTGTACAGGAGGTTGAGAGAGTTAAAATGTCTTCTCTATTATTAAACAGAATTAGAGAAGCTAGTGGATTGCACTGAGCTATAAAAAACTCTGAAGGAATCAAAGCTCCCCCTGGCTTAGAGAATATCCAGGAAGAAGCCTTCCTTCATGGTGCAGGATCTCTTCAGAAATCTTGACAGAGAAGATCTGTTTTTCTTGAGGTTCTTGAAGGAGCAGCTTGAATAAGACTCTTGATGTGGAATGGTTGTTCTTCTTCAACTGCTTTTCTTTCTTCTTCTTCTTCTTGAATCTCTGAGTATGAATGTTCCTGTGAGCAGGATGAAATTAGGATTGAAGAAGAGAACTCTGAAGAGAGTTGTTCTACACTTGTTCTTGTTGTTGAATCTACATATCTGTGTATATGAATATCTGTATCTCTGTCTTTGTGTGTATGTATTTTTTGACTTCTTTCAATAGATCTTTTTATATATTTGCCTTTGTAACGGCTTCTAACATTCTCTTGATTTGAATCTTGTCTTCTACTGATATCTGCAATCTGGCCTACAAATAACATGATACAGCTGGCCTGCAGAAAGGTCATTCTATAAAGAAATAAAGCTTTCTTAGAAGCTGCTTATCCATTCTGCAAGTCCAAAAGATATTAGAGAAAGTCACATCAAAAACAACCTCTTTACGGCAAGAGAAAGTCATCTGTGTCAAACGGCTATAAAGGACAGCATGGCAGATAAAGCACACAGATTTGTCAACTAATAGGACAAAAGACTTTGTTAGAAAGAACATGACTTATGCATAAAGAATGAGGCAAAGATTGCCTTGATAAGTAAGCATAAAATCAATGAAATAAACTTTAATAAAATAAGCTAGATAAATGAGAAATAATTCACAGAAGAGAAAGAATACAATATCTCTAAATGCAGATAAAAAGATAGTCGAACGAATCACTACGATCGTCGAACTATCAGAGAAGATAGTCGAACTATCAGAACAGATAGTCGACCTACATGAAATCTGTCTGGACAGAAAAAGTAGAGCAGGACTCGACGATCGACGATACTGAGACCACAGATCGTCGAGCTAACAGAGATGAACTAACACAGAGATAGTCGATCTGCTGTCTGACGATAATCGATCAACTGATAGACGATAGTCGGGCGGCGTTCGACTATAGTCGAACTAAAAAACACTTAACCAGATTTTCATCTGGACAAAAAACAACTCTACACAACTGATAGAATCTAAACTAAATCTAACCTTTGACCATAAATAAATCTTGGGTCAAGAAACTAATTGAGAAGACTTATCTCAAATCCAAACTAGGGTACCAACACAGTCCCCTGATGGCATCTTCATATCCCAATCCAAATATGCTAAGGAGCTGATAAAGTGGTTTGGGATGGCTGGTGCTTCAGCTAAGAAAGCACCCATGATTACAAATGCTGTGATTGACTCTGATGAACATGGCAAGCCTGTAGATCAGAAATTATATAGGGGCATTATTAGGTCCCTATTATATCTCACAGCAAGTAGACCAAATATTATTTTTGCTACATGTCTATGTGCTAGGTTCCAGGTGAACCCTAAAAAATCTCACCTTATTTTTCTAAATAGGATTTTAAGATATATAATGAGTTGTCCTAGTCTAGGACTCTGGTATCCAACTGAGTCAGAGTTTAAGTTGACTTGATACTCAGAAGCTGAATTTGCTGGATGTAGAGTGGATAGAAAAAGCACCTCATCGACATGCCAGTTCCTTGGTGCTAGACTATTGTCCTGGTTTTGCAAGAAGAAAATATATGTATCTACTTCAACAACAAAAGTTGAATACATAGCAGCTGGCAGTTGTTATTCACAAATGTTGTGGATTAAGAACCAACTCCTAGATTATGGGTTCAATATAAAAAATTCAACCTTACTATGTGATAATACAAGTGCAATTTCCATTACACAGAATCCAGTTCATCATAGTAGAACTAAACATATAGAAATAAGGCATCATTTCATTAGAGATTGTGTGGACAAAAATAAAATTAAGCTTGTCTACATCTACACTGATTTGTAAAGAGCAGACATCTTCACCATACCCTTGGATGAAAGGAACCATCTGTTCTTTCTAAATAAGCTTGGTATGATAAATGGAGAAGCCTTAATTTAATTTTCTGTCTGCGGTCGAAAAATTTGTCACCATTCGTCGAACGAAGATCGACGAACTGAGAAAAGTTCTTGAGAAAATTCGTCGACTTGAGATCGACAAACTCTCTGTGTGTGAAGTTTTATTTGTCGACCGGAGAACGACGATACTTCTTCAGAAAATTTTCATTGACCTGAGAACGATGAAAAGTTTTCCTTTCTTCAGACTGAGATCGACGAACTTTTTTGTCAATAAAATATTTCATCGACCTCAAATTGATGAATTTTGTTTATTTCGCAGGACGGAGTTTGACGCTTCATAATCTGAAAATCTTATAACTAGGTTTTCCTCGAGCTCCATCCCGTGCTTCCTGTTCCCCTTACACTTGATCTTTTTGTTTACTTTTGTAGGCGATCAATGGCAATTCCGGCGATCTCTCTTTCCGCAATGAAGTTTGACACGAGATTCGTTAAAGACTTCGAATAATTTCAACATTCTTATCAAATATTCTTGGATATACTGAAGCTATTTGAGGAACAATATTTGAAAACTTTCGTGACCACCAGGATAAAGATAGATGCTACTGAAATCAGAGAATGGGTATTCACCTCTTCTGCTCCAGACGCCGACACGATGACAGGCACAATATCTGGACTTCAGGTTACTCACACTCTCGCAGTGTTAACTGAAATTTTTGGCTTGATAAATGGTGAAGAAGATTTAGAAATTGATAGTTCTGAGTTTGATGAAATGTTGAATAAAATGGGTCATACTTGAGTAAACCCTAATAAACTGTTGAAGAAACATTTGTCTGCTGACTACAAATTCTTAGCTGATGCAGTGGGTAAGGTATTGCTAGGAAAGCATACTGCCCATGATTATATTACCAAGCAACAGATTCTGGTAATGTGTGCTATTATAAATAAGAAAGCAGTGAATTGGGCTAGGATCTTGTTTGATTTGATAAGGAAAAAGAATAGTAAAAAATAGGTTTGTTTTGGAAGAATTTTGGGAATTTTTCTTCAAGAAAGGGCAGCTGAATTCCTGGTCTCACAGACCATATTCATTAATGCTTCCAAAAGTATTACTTATTCCTTATTTGGAAGGTGGGAGAGGACAATCTCAAAGCCATTAAAGGCTTCTTCCTCCTCCAGAACTTCTGAAGATACAAGAGCTATGACACCTAATCACCCACCCCTAAAAGATGTCCCCTCCATCAGAATTCCATCCCCTCCATCCCATTTACACCAACCTACACCTCCAAAAGTTCAAATTCCTTCATCAACCCTCCAATAACCTGCCTCCAAATATCAAGATCATACTCCAACAACACTAGTTCAATCTCTAGTACATCAACCCTCACCAGTTCAATCTCTAGAGCATACCACAGCACCTCAATCCCCACTTCCCCATCATCTTGCTGACATTCCCCTCCAAAACCTCACATCTATTCCATCTTTTGATCTGTTATCATCATCTCCCTTCAACACTCTATCATCCCCTAATGATCCAATGACAGACACCATCTCTTTCCCTTCATCATCCATCCTCCATCCTTCTATTTCAACTCAGACACCGTCTGATTTTATGGAAATGGTTTTCCCTAGCATTCCCACCCTTCTGTAACTAATCACTCCCGTCCCTAAAGCTCTTATAATAGAGGCTATTAAACCTCTTCTTAATTCTATTTCTTCATTATCTGCTCTCATTTCTACTGCCCCCACTATCCCTTCTTCTAAGGGCTTGGCTTCAGGACTCTCTGAAGCCAAGCAGGGGGAGATATCCAGTAAAGAAGCTCCAGTCTCCTCTACTCCAGCAGATGCAGCAATAGTAGCAGTTTTATAGTTAGATGAGCTAGCAGATGCAGATGCAGATGCAAATATGATTACAGAAGTTGAGACAATTGATTTTGATATGATTTGTACAGATGTGCAAGTTGATCTGCCATAAGTTTTGACTTTTGGTGATTGCTTTATCAATCCCACAGTAGATTTGTTTTGTTTGCTGAATTCTATTGATACAACTTATTTATATTATCTTCCAAAAGTTCTTCAAGAGCTGTTTATGGCTAGAGTATGCTATACTTCACCAATAAGCCCTGATGTTGTTAAACAACTAAAGGCAAGTTTTACAGTTTCTGTAAGTTCTAAAATATTATTTGCTGAGGAGGTTTGCAGTCCTCCTCCTAGCATGTGGGCTGAGTCCCCAATGCCAAACATAGATGAATTTTTGTTTGCTGATTTAGAAGAAGATGATAATCAGATGGTTACTGAGAATGTTGATCCACCAGAAGTTATAGAACCTCAAGTACTTCCTTAAGCTAAGAAGCAAATCTTAAAGGAAGCCTTGAAGGAAATTGACGATATGTATGACAATCCTCCTGAATCTTCTAATGTAGATAATGATTCTGATGATCCAAAAGCAAAGAAGAAGATTGCTAAGAAAAGGAAAGATGTTCCCAAAGCTACTCCCAAGCCCAATTCTATACATGATACTCCCTACTACATTTTGCAAAAGATTACACCTTATCCTGGGATGCCACAGTGGATGTGGTTGTCAAAAGATGAGCAATAAGAAAGGATGAAGAGGAGAAGGTATAGGTATCCTCCTAAGCACTTCAGGAAAGACTCTCCTCCTCCTTCTCCTCCATCAGTTGGGGGCTCTAGAAGGTCTTCTCTCAGATCAACACAAATTACTAAAACCTATCAGAGACACTCTGTAACACCCCAGAAATCTCAAAAGGTCAAATTGAGGTTCAGGTTGGCTGACATGGCCTGGAACACGGGCGTGTCCCAGGGCGTGTCTAGGGTACACGGCCTGGGACACGGGCGTGTCCCAGGGCATGTTCTTCTTGGTCGACGATCGTTGAGCCAACGATCGTTGAGTGTCGACACGGCCTGGGACACCGGTGTGTCCTAGGGCGTGTCCTGCTAGGATGGCGTTGAGTGGCGCTGAGTGAAGTGGCATTGAGTGGCATTGAGTGGTGACACGGCCGGGAGACACGGGCGTGTCCCAGGGCGTGTCATGCCAAAATATTAGCCAGAATGTCCCGTGAAGGACACGGCTAGAAGGCCCAGCCGTGTCGATCGTGACACGGGCGTGTCAAAAAGTCACATGGGCGTGTCCAGTGCCCGTGTGATTCTCGGAAAAAATGATGATTTCCGTCTCGATGGGGAACACGCCCCTCAACACAGGCGTGTCAGGTGTCGATACGGGCATGACCCAGGCATGTCAACACTCGTGTTCTTGTTTGGCTTAAGTCGGTTGTTGAACACTTCAGGAACACGGCCTGTGACACGGGCGTGTCACTACCCGTGTTCGGCCCAGAAAATCAATTTCAGGGCTGATCAGAGCCGTTCATTTTCTTTGACCAAGATCCAATGGTCTGGGCTCTTCCCTGGGTTGATAAGGCCGGGAGTGAAGAGGAGAAAGCTCATTTAAGTTTCATCTTTCTCTTTCTAAAGCTAAGAGAGAGGGGAGAGCAAGGTGAGGAAGAAGAAGGGGAATCCGGCTGCCGGTGGTGCTACGGTGGTCCAAATTGCGAGCCGAGTAAAGATTTGCAAAGGCAAGGCTGTTGCGAAGACTTTCATCCGATTGCTTTCTCACCATGGCTCCAAAGCAAATTCCTAGAGTAACGATTTCCTTCTTTGACATGTGAAGTCCTTCTTTCTACATTTGCATAGAGAAAACCCTTCCCCGCGAGTATGCAGTGGGTTGTGGCATCCCTTGGGGTAGATAGGTGAAGTGTTGGAGTTACCATGGTGATCTAGAAGTGGTCAAACATGTAATCTCACTGCCAACGCGATATGAGCCTTCAGGGTCGCACATAAGAGCATGTGGAGAAATTGGAAGATTGACTGTGTTGGTAAGGGTTACCAATCACCATACAGTATGGGGGGTCAGGCAAATGTTGCTAAGGCAAATTCGTCGAGAATCGTCCAGTATGACTCGACGACTCTCGACGAGTTTGTCGAGAATGATTCGTCGAGAATCATTCGTCGCGAATGATTCGTCGAGAATCATCGAGTGATACTCGACGACTCTCGACGAATTCGTCGAGAATCAAAAGTGTTTGATTCCCGGCGATTGGTGATACTCGACGACTCTATCCTTGATTCTCGACGAATTGGCAGAGGATTCTCGCCAAATCTGTCTGCTGATTCTCTCCGAATCTGGATCTGATTCTTGCCGAACCTATGCTGATTCTCGCTGAATGACTCTGAAACCCTAACTTGGGTGGTTTGCGAATAACGGTGTTCTTTGGATTGTTTATGCCTTTTGTATAAATAGGGGACTTAGGGTTTCGGAATTAAGATAGATTAACATTCATCGGGATTCTCCTGTAGAGGAATCGAGCCGACGGAAAGAGTTCCGCCAATCTCCCGATCCGCCAAATCCCGACCCCGCCGGACGGAAACGTTCTATCGCCGCCTGTTCTCTCTGCCAATGACCTCATCTCCGGCGATCGTCGCTGGTCTTGCTTTCCCATACACGGACCTAGCAGTCCGTGGGAAGTGCAAAGGTGCGGTTGATCTTCTTCCCGACCCTTCGTGCGACATAGCTCGGGGTTCTCCCGCTCGTGTGGATTTCTGCAGAGACGTGGACGATATTCCAGGTAGAACTCGCCACCGACAAGGACAAGAAGCTTGGAGCATCTCCGTTGAGTTGTGACTCAACGCCGCTAAGGTTATTTTTTCCTAGTTATTTGTTAACTTCTTGATTCAATTTTCATGGCCCGATCCCATCTCATTTGGGTTGTCTTGATGTTTTATTACTTCCGCTACGTGCACAAGCGTTGTGCCATCCTCACAGAGAAACCCAATAGTGGTATTAGAGGGAGGTTCCAGCCATGATTGTTGTTTTGGAAGTAAGGTTATTCCAGTGCGTGTAAACCTAGGGATTTAGAAGTGTTCTAAATGTCTAGATTTATTCCTGGTACATCAATTGTTGATTGTTTTTCCAAGGGAAATCGGTGGGCCCATAACCCAGAGGTTAGGGGCTCTGCCCCATGGAACCCTGCCAGGAACGTCTGGGATTTCGTGGTAATTTCTAATTGTTAGAAATTGTTGTCTCCTTAGCAATAACCGTCCCTCGAATGGTTAGTGAACCAGTGTATTATTTTGGATTTTGCATCCAACAATGAGAGACGAGCTTGTCTACTACTTTAAGTTGAATTGTCTTTGTTTTTTTCCAATGCATGTAAATCTGAAGATTAGGAAGAGTCCGGATGTTCAGATTTAGCCTTCCTTTCTATCAAATGTTGATAATGTCAGGTTGTGCACATAAGGGATGCATGTGGATTTTAGAAATTGTTTTTCTGTGGATGTGCACAATGATCAAATGTTGATCATGGTTAATTGTTAACCTATAATCAAAATCCCTTAATCAAATATTAAGTGTTCGGATGCCTTTCGATGGATGACACTCTTCCTGCCTGGATCAATGAAGTGTGGGCTTGCCAAAGAAAGGTGCATTAATCTATCTTGGTAAGGGTGCAAGCGGATAATTGTGATATCCCACTGTCGACATCGGGTCTAGCTTAACTAGGTGACCTCAAAGGTTGAGTGCCTAGAGGCATAGGGTTGGCATGCACCATATGATGGATGCGAATAAGGAGTTATTCACCAACCATAAAAGAATTGCATGAGGTTGCAATTGGCAAGCATTGCCTACCTAAATAACCGCATTGTGAGAGGAAAGCAAAAGATGACTCATTGTGTTGGTGAAATACGGATCTTGTCCAATAAGAGAGTAGCTCGCATGAACTCTCCGAATTGATAGTGAGGGCTATTATTTCGAATAAAATAGTGGGAGTTTTAATTGAAGTCCAAATTAAAAGAAATTGTATTTGAAATTTTGGTACTAATATTATTCTTCATGAATTCTTGTAGAATTCCATAGCAAGTGGTTCACACTCCACTCTGTCTCTGAGAGCCATCCTTGAGAAGGATAAGCTCAGTGGGACTAACTACATGGACTGGTACAGGAACTTGAGAATTGTTCTCAAGCAAGAGCGAAAGCTCTATGTCTTGGAAGAATAAGCCCCCGAGGTGCCGACCGGGAATTCATCCCGTGCTGATAAAGATACTTACAAGAAGTATACTGATGATGCCTTAGACGTCGAATGCCTTATGTTTTCTACCATGAACTCTGAGCTTCAGAAGCAATATGAGAACATGGGGTGCAAGGAGATTGACGAGCATCTCAAGAAAATGTTTCAAGGGCAAGCTCGTCAAGAGAGGTTCGACGTCACAAAAGCGTTGTTTCAGTGAAAGATGGGAGTTCGAGACTTAGTAGGGACTCACGTACTCAAGATGATTGGGTATATAGAGAACCTTGAAAGGCTGAGTTTTCCTCTGTGTCAAGAGTTGGCCACAGATCTGATCCTGTAATCGTTGCCGGACAGTTACGAGCAGTTTGTCTTTAACTACAACATGAATGAAATAGACAAGGCACTGCGCGAGCTCCTAGGCATGTTGAGAACTTCCGAGATCAATATGAAGAAGGCCAAGCCTGCCAGCCCCATACTGATTGTGCATAAGGGCAAGGGCAAGGCCAAGGGCTCTAAGAAGACGAAGATGGGACTTAAGTCACATCTCGAGCCCAAGTCTTCTGCACTGATGAAAAAGAAGAGCACGGTGAAGGAAGGGAAATGCCACCACTGTGGCAAGGCTGGTCATTGGAGGAGGAACTGTCCTTCTTACATTGAGGGTCTGCAGAAAATGAAGGGAGGTATGACTTCCACTTCGAATATTTACGTTATAGAGATAAACCTTTCTGCTCCTTCATCTTGGGTATTGGATACCGGATGTGGTTCTCATATTAGTACAAATGTGCAGGAACTTGAAAGGAGAAGATTGCTGAGTAAAGGGGAGGTGGACCTACGCGTCGGTAATGGAGCAAGAGTTGCTGCTGTAGCCGTAGTGGTTTACCGTCTTTCTTTGCCCAGTGGGCTTGTAATAGACCTAGATAACTATTATTTTGTTACGGCCATAACTAGAAACATTATATCCATTTCATTCTTGGACATGATTGGATTTTCTTTTATAATTAAGAACAACTGTTGCTCTATATTTAAGAATGATGCATGTTATGCTGTAGCCCAATTGTTTAATGGTCTTTATGTTTTGAACATGGACCATCAAATCTATAATGTAGAAAATTATAAAAGACTAAGAACCAATGACTCAAACCCTACATATCTCTGGCATTGTCGTTTGGGCCATATAAACGAGAAGCGCATATCAAAGCTCCATAAAGATGGACTTTTGGACTCATTTGATTATGAATCATTTGAGCGATGCGAATCTTGTTTGTTAGGAAAGATGACTAAAGCCCCTTTCACTGGTTATACTGAGAGGGTTGAGGATCTCTTGGGTGTTGTACATAGTGATGTATGCGGACCCATGAGCTCCATGGCTAGAGGTGGGTATTTTTACTTCGTTACATTTACTGATGATTTCAGTAGATACAGATATGTGTATCTTATGAAGTGCAAATCCGGAACCTTTGAAAAGTTCAAAGAGTTCAAGAATGAAGTAGAAAACCAGTTGGGTAAAAGGGTTAAAAAACTCCGATCTGATCGAGGTGGCGAATACCTGAGTCATGAGTTCCATGATCATATGAAGGAGTGTGGTATTACATCACAGCTCACTCCACCTAGAACACCACAGCATAATGGTGTGTCTGAGAGGAGAAATTGTACTTTGTTAGACATGGTACGTTCGATGATGAGTCATGCAGACTTGCATGTTTCATTTTTGGGTTTTTCTTTAGAGACTGCTGCTATGACACTGAATCGCACTCCAACGAAAACGATTCTGAAGACACCATATGAGATATGGACTGGGAAGCGTCCTAGTATGTCGTTCATTAAAATTTGGGGTTGTGAGGCATACGTGCAACGTCAAATGCCTCACAAGCTGGAACCCAAATCGGATAAATGTTATATGGTGGGATATCCTAAGAAAATGAAAGGGTATTACTTTTACCTACCGTCCGAGGGCAAAGTGTTTGTCACAAGGACTGGCGTCTTCTTGGAGAAAAAGTTCTTATCAAGAAAGACTGAAAAGGTAGAACTTGAAAAAGTTCAAGAACCACAAGTAGTGAATGAACCGGAATTGGATTCTGAGACAGGACTACAAGATGTTGCAGCTAGAGAACCTGCTCAAGAAACACAAGTCCTACGTAGATCTGGTAGACCGAGGTTTGAGCCTGAGAGATATGGATTTCTCATGTCTCAAATAGGTAATGTGTTGCATATGGATCATGATGATGAACCAACAACCTACCAAGAGGCTATGAATGGACTGGACTCCGACAAATGGCTTTAGACTATGAAATTCGAAATGGACTCCATATATGCAAACCAAGTTTGGAACTTTGTGGAACCACCTGAAGGGGTACGACCCATAGGGTGCAAGTGGGTCTTCAAGAAGAAGACCGACATGTATGGGAATGTACAGATATTCAAAGGGCGACTGGTTGCTAAGGGTTTCAAGCAAATTCATGGTATTGACTATGATGAGACCTTTTCCCCTGTTGTCATGGTAAAGTCCATAAGGATACTGCTTGCTATTGCTGCGTATTATGACTACGAGATCTGGCAGATGGATGTCAAAACGGCTTTCCTTAATTGAAACCTCCTTGAGGAAGTGTACATGACACAACCCGAGGGTTTTGTATCCCTAAATGAAGCCACTAAAATATGCAAGCTGAATAGGTCTATCTATGGACTGAAGCAGGCCTCTCGAAGTTGGAATCTTCGTTTTGATGAGAAAATCAAAGAGTTTGGTTTCATCAAGAATGAAGATGAGCCTTGTGTTTACAAGCGAATCAGTGGGAGCATTGTTGTCTTCCTGATATTGTATGTAGATGACATACTGTTGATTGGGAATGACATTCCTACCCTGAATGTTGTTAAGAACAACCTAGGGAACAGCTTTTCTATGAAGGACTTGGGTGAAGCGACTTATATACTTGGTATTAAGTTCTATAGAGATATATCGAAGAAGTTGCTGGGTTTGACCCAGAGTACATACATTGAGAAGGTGTTGAAGCGGTTCAACATGCTTGAGTCAAAGAAAGGATTTTTACCCATGTCTCATGGTGTGAATCTCTCTAAGGACCACTGTCCAAAATCTTGTGAAGATAAGGACCGCATGAAGTTGATTCCATATACTTCGGCAATTGGATCAGTCATTTATGCAATGTTATGTACTCGACCCGATGTCTCCTTTGCTTTGAGCATGACTAGCAGGTATCAGTCAGACCCCGGTGAGTGTCACTGGATTGTAGTCAAGAATATCCTGAAGTACTTGAGAAGGACAAAGGATGTGTTCTTGGTGTATGGTGGAGAGGAGGAGCTCTTTGAAGTGGTTACACGGATGCTAGCTTCCAAACTGACAGGGACGACTCAAAGTCTTAGTCAGGTTTTGTATTTTGCCTTAATGGAGGAACTGTGAGTTGGAAGAGTTCCAAGAATGAGAGAGTTGCTGAATCTACAACAGAGGCCGAGTATATCACTGCAGCTAATACAGCGAAGGAGGCTATATGGATGAGGAAATTTATCGGCGAGCTTGATGTAGTTCCTAGCATTGTTGGTCCCGTGGTTCTCTACTGTGATAAAAATGGTGCAATTGCATAATCTAAGGAACCTAGATCCCATCAGCGTTCCAAGCACATACTTCGGCGGTTCCATCTTATTTGTGAGATTGTCGAACGAGGAGATGTGAACATTTGCAGAGTGCCGACTGAGGAGAATATTGCGGATCCACTAACAAAGCCTCTCGTGCAGAGAAAGCATGATGGTCATACTAGATAAATGGGTATGTGATACCTAAATGATCAACTCTAGTGAGAGCCTTGTGGGTTGCATGTAAACATATATTCTGTTGGCTGTTTATTGTTTATTCATATGATGAAATATGTACCTAGATTTTTCTTTTACTATTAATGACATGTTCTTTTATTATGTTTTCTCTGTGCGATAGTTAAATGTTATCATAATAAATACCCTTAGAATGTTCGCTTCCATAGGGCATCAAGTACGTGACTTGAATGTGAGAGCCAATGATTTATTTGAAGCTTCATTCTTAAAAGGTCCCTGGTCGTTGTATCATCATAGAAGCTTAGGGTGATGATGATACCTTAAGACTAGCACGTGCGTTGACTGATGACCTGTTCTCACAGGTCATGATATTGTGATATGAAGTCATCACGTGGGTACTTGATAATGAACAAGTTGTACTGGACAGACCCAACCTGAGACTACTTTGTGGATTGTTATCTAAACGTGTCACGAGTAGGTCTCAAATAAAAATGGTGTTGTGGTCCTTTGACCTGAAGTCACAACATTCATCAAGTGAGGAAGAGCGTGCTTTGATGCAATCTAAAGTCTTCCTTGAGAAAGGTTGATAATAAGGGTGGTTGTTGGGCATGTTACGAATCATTTGGGTGTTTGTATGTGAGCAGATATGGGATTTGTCCTCCTATATGACAGGAGTTGCATCCATGGGCCCCTTGATGGAACTGGCCTGAGAAATGCATGGCCATGCTTGGTTGAGTCAATATGTGATATTGGACTCATTATTCTCTGGAAGTCCGTTCTAGATCAAGAAACTTGGATTGAGCTATTATGAGGGTGACACGGTCCATGCCTCTAGTTCTTTATGGATGTATGGGACAAAGGGACAAAGACAACGCTGGGACATTGTTCATAAAGGCTTTTGAGTTATGAACTCTTATTGCTTGGGGAGCAATGATGCATTAATGGATGCCGCTCATTATTTGTGAGGTGTTTGGTTTGATACTTTCAAGATCAAGTGGGAGACTGTTGGAGTTACCATGGTGATCTAGAAGTGGTCAAACATGTAATCTCACTGCCAACGCGATATGAGCCTGCAGGGTCGCACATAAGAGAATGTGGAGAAATTAGAAGATTGACTTTGTTGGTAAGGGTTACCAAACACCATACAGTATGGGGGGTGAGGCAAATGTTGCTAAGGCAAATTCGTCGAGAATCTTCGAGTATGACTCGACGACTCTCGATGAGTTCGTCGAGAATGATTTGTCGAGAATCGTCGAGTGATACTCGACCACTCTCGACGAATTCGTCGAGAATCATTCGTCGCGAATGATTCATCGAGAATCGTCGAGTGATACTCGACGACTCTCGACGAATTCGTCGAGAATCAAAAGTGTTTGATTCCCGGTGATTGGTGATACTCGACGACTCTATCCTTGATTCTCGACGAATCGGCAGATGATTCTCGCCGAACTTGTCTGATAATTCTCGCCGAATCTGGATCTGATTCTCGACGAACCTGTGATAATTCTCGCTGAATGACTCTAAAACCCTAACTTGGGTGGTCTGCGGATAGCGGTGTTCTTTGGACTGTTTATGCCTTTGGTATAAATAGGGGACTTAGGGTTTCGGGATTAAGATAGATTAACATTTTTCGGGATTCTCCTGTAGACGAATCGAGCCGACGGAAAGAGTTCCGCCGATCTCTCGATCCGCCAAATCCCGACCCCGCCGAACAAAAATGTTCCATCGCCGCCTGTTTACTTTGCCGATGACCTCATCTCCTGCGATCGTCGCTGGTCTTGCTTTCCCTAGCACGGACCTAGCAGTCCGTGGGAAGTGCAAAGGTGCGGTTGATCTTCTTCCCGACCCTTCGTGCGACGAAGCTCGGGGTTCTCCCGCTCGTGTGGATTTCTGTAGAGACATGGACAATATTCCACGTAGAACTCGCCACCGATAAGGACTCGAAGATTGGAGCATCTCCGTTGAGTTGTGACTCAACGCCGTTAAGGTAATTTTTTCCTAGTTATTTGTTAACTTCTTGATTCAATTTTCATGGCCCGATCCCATCTCTTTTGGGTTGTCTTGATGTTTTATTCCTTCCGCTGCGTGCACAAGCGTTGTGCCATCCTCACAGATGCAAATCGCGAGCCGAGTACGGATTCGCAAAGGCAAGGCTGCTGCGAAGACTTTCATCTGATTGCTTTCTCTCCATGGCTCCAAAGCAAATTCCTAGAGTAACGATTTCGTTCTTGGATATATGAAGTCCTTCTTTCTTGCATTTGCATAGGGAAAACCCTTCCCCGCGAGTATGCGGTGGGTTGTGGCATCCCTTGGGGTAGATAAGTCAAGTCCCCCTTGTTAGCGTCCGAAATCGGAGTACGGACATAGGCATGTTGTGTGAAGCTCATCTGGACGTGTTGGTCTGGATTGGTGATGCTTTGTTTGCATTTCGGAAGAGTCTCTGAGTATTTGATTGTTTGTGTGGAATCTGTGGTGCATACCTATCGCTTGGTGTAGTAGGAAGTACAGGAGGAAGTCCAGGAAATTGTGAGAGTTGGTTCAACTCTTGTGACCGTGAGTGTCACTTTACGTGGTGTTGAGCCATTAGGATGCAACTATATAAAATGAGGCTTCGTGCCGAACAGGCATGGTGAAACCGACCCGTGCCTTTATTTGTGGCCTCCTGTATGATGTGCTTGGTAGTGGCAACGCGATTTGAGCAATGGGGGGTGGCTGATCCGTACCTGCATTATGTAGGCTGGACATGAGAGCGCCAAGGCATTGGGCTTTCGTCAGCGGCATAATGAGAGTCTTGGGCCTACATGCCAGACTAAATGCTCATTGGTGGGATCCGGTGTTTCTGGTACACCCGAATGTGCCCTGAGTGCACGGAGCATTGGGCCGTCGTGCCGGCGTTTGTGATATGTATTGACCGTGCGGTAGTGCACGTCTTGCGTGGTTTTCTATACATACTATTGGAAAAATGCTATGTAGGGATGGAATTTCGCTGCCCCGTGCCAGGGGCAGGGTCGTTATAATTGGTCAGCTGAAAGCTGATCGTTGCCCTGTTTTTCACCGCTTGGTGGATTGGTTCTTGCAGGTGCAGGAGGTGCTGGTCCAAGCGGGACTTAGCGGGTTGAAGCCCAAGCTGCGTCGCTGCCCTCGAAGGATTTGTTTTGTTTCTTCTTGTTCATGTGTGGCCGGCCTGCGTGCCGATGTCTGTAAACCACACCTTTGTTAAGAGAAATTTGTAAGGCCTTAAGGCCAAAGACTTTGGTTGTATACATTCCTATGTTTGTAGTGGACAGTTCTTCTTTTGCTTGGGTTCAAGGTTTCAACCGTGAAGCTTCCGCTAGAATGCTCTGTGTTAGGATGTGTTGGTTTGAATATTATTTAGTAGCATCTCCGCCTGTTTTTTGAATATGGTGTGGGGCCCCAGCCGGACCCTCTATTATATTCTTCTTGACGGGTAGAGGTGTTACAATTTGTTATTAGCTTGTTGGTCGATCTATTCCGATTTCGCGGACGAATTCTTTTAAGGGGTGGCGAGCACGTGTCAGTGTTGTCGTTATAATACGTAACTTGAACTAAAGAATGTCCACTTAGGAATGCAAATAAACTTGTTTGTTGAACTTGTGTATTCTTTTTGTATGTTTGTCATTTACTTGGTCGCTAAATTGTGTGTTTTACATATATAGGTGATTAGAAGTATTGCGGGTCAATCCGAACCTCAACATTCTGTAGAAAGTGCGGCACCAGCTGAGGTGCCCACACCTCCTCCATCCGCTGAAACGGTACGTTTCATCACGGAAACGATACTTGCTGTGATGAATGCTCAGCAGGCTGGGCAGGCACATCCTGTTGTGGTGCCAACACATGCTGGGGTACGGCCAGAATCGGCAGAAGCTGTAGTTGATCCGTGGGTAGCAGATCAACAATTGAAGCAATTCCTGAGCTTCAATCCTCCACAATTCACTGGGCCTGGTTCGCCGGCCCAAGCAGAGGATTCGCTTGCAAGGAGCATGGTGACGAATAAGAAGGGTAATCCGGCTGCCGGTGGTGCTACGGTGGTCCAAAACGCGAGCCGATTACGGATTTGCGAAGGCAAGGCTGCTGCGAAGACTTTCATCCGATTGCTTTCTCTCCATGGCTCCAAAGCGATTTCTTAGAGTAACGATTTTCTTCTTGGACATGTAAATTCCTTCTTTCCTGCATTTTCATAGGGAAAACCCTTCCCCGCGAGTATGCGGTGGGTTGTGTCGTCCCTTAGGGTAGATATGTGAAGTCCCCCTTGTTAGCGTTCGGAATCGGAGTACGGACCTAGGCATGCTGTGTGAAGCCTATCTAGACGTGTTGGTCTGGATTGGTGATGCTTTGTTTGCATTTTGGAGGAGTCTCTGAGTATTTGATTGTTTGTGTGCAATCTGTGGTGCATACCTGTCGCTTGGTGCAGCCGAAAGTACTGGAGGAAGTCCAGGAAATTATGAGAGTTGGTTCAACTCTTATGACCATGAGTGTCACTTTACATGGTGTTGAGCCGTTGGCCTGCAACTATATAAAATGAGTCTTCGTGCCGAACAGGCATGGTGAAACCGACCCGCGCCTTTATTTGTGGCCTCCGGTATGATGCACTTGGTAGTTATTGCGCGCTAGGGTTCGAAGAAAATAAATGCAACCGAACTGGCAACCCGATGAGGCAAGTAAACCTATCGAATTGTAGCAAGGGGACACAAGTGTCGTATTGAAATCCGGGAACTGTTGGCTAAGCTTACTCACACGAACGCTATTATCTTATCGACGGAAAAACTAGGGTTTTAGAAAATCTAAGTGCAGGGGAGAAAGTAAAGCTATACTAGAAAGAGAAACACTGCAATTAAGTAAAGCTGTTAAGTAAAGAACTATGCTAGAAAGGAAACTACTGCAGTTACTTAAAGAGCACAATATATGAGATTACTACGAAAGGAAGAAAATATGAAATGGAAATGCACCCGATCAAGATTCACCTCGGCTAAAGACGATTAAGAAAATGCGATAAAATCTAAACTTAATAGGATAAGGGTCCTTGACCGTGGAGGTTCCTAAAGCTTGAACACGCTTCTCTCGAAGTCGTGCCCAACTGAGTTTAGGAAGGTCCGACCGACTCTCGTCTAAATCGGAGGCCTAAAACTCGCTTTACGCGGTGAACCCCACTATTGGATTTTACTCCAATCCAGGAGATTTGGACGTCTGCCTCTCTCGAGGGGTGCGTACAACTCCCTTTACTCTTGAATGCTCACTTCATTCTTTCGGCCTCTCGGCTAGCCCAGAATGAAAGCACAGGCGGAGAGTATATATCGAAAATATACCCCCGACCCGTGATTAATCAAGAGTAATTCAAGGCCCTAACCTAAAAAGAAAAGATTGATTAAAACATCATAACATAATCGCTCTAACCTCGGATCATTAAGATCGAGTACAAGGAGGATTAGTTAATCATAATGGAGTGGAGGGGGGAGATGAGTAGAAAAGCATAAGAAGAACACAAGATAAAGGAAGAACAATTTTATTAATGAAAAAGGGCAAGTTACACTAATGAAAATAAAATTACAAGTGCATGAAAATTAAACCCTATTCTAGCCCTACATTAAGCACTAAGCAAGAAGAAAATTACAATAAAAGCTAGAACAAACTAAGATTAAACTAGGGTTAAACAAAAAGTACAAAGAGAGGGGGAGAGAGAGAGAGAGAAAGCATGAAAAAGGATCAAGAAACAAAGGGGCAGCACCTCCCCCACTCAACCAAAGCTTGCTGAAATGGAGAGGGGGGGCTCTATTTATAGATTTTTTTCTCGGGTTGGTCACGCCCTCCGACACGCCCTAGGGGGGGCGTGTCAGGGGGCGTGACAAGTACGGATTTGACCTCGGGAGCTGGATTCTGGCGGGAGGGATGATTGCTTCGGTACGTCGGTGGTCACGCCCTAGGTCACGCCCGTGACAGGGGGCGTGACAGGCATGTCATGTCCAAATCATTGGTCGGAAATTCGTCAGTCACCGAAAAAGGAGGGTGTCACGCCCATGTCACGGGCGTGACATGGGGCGTGACAGTACTATTTGCGTGCTGAGGCGGAACGGCATTTAATGCGGCGGCAGGCTTTGCGGCAGAGGGCGACACGCCCATGTCACGCCCGGTGACATGCCCGGGGAGGGCGTGTCAGGGGGCGTGACAGCGGTTTTTGACCGTTTTTTGTCCCCTCCAGCAGGTGTCCTCGGGATCGGGTGACACGCCCTAGGTCACGCCCAGGGAGGGCGTGACAGGGGGGCGTGATAGGTCATTTTGGCAATTTTTCTGGAAACCTGCAAAAAGACAGGAAAAAGTTAGTGGCAATAAAATTTACATAAAAAGGATAAAAATAAACTAATAATAGACATAATTTGTACAATATAAAATATAAAATACGATAATAGTTTAGGCTACAAAACGTATTATCAAATTCCCCCAAGCTTAAGCTTTGCTTGTCCCCAAGCAAAAATATAAAAACTAGATATTTATAAAAAGGACTAATCAAAAAGTTCTAATTATGCCTACACAAGTACTATGCGAAATTCTAAGTAGGGAAAAAGGTGAAATGTAAGTCTAAAACAATTATTTAGGTATGGTAAAACTCTAATAAACTTTACTTAATAAAAACAAATCATCCAAAATTTTAACGAGATTTTTTAAATGGACTTAAGCAAAGCAACAAAAATGAAAAACACGCATTGAGTTGTTACTAGATCCAAGCAACGCATTATAATTATATCAATTTAATTAACAAAAATCTAGGTTTAAATCCAAAACTAAAACTGATTTACTGTTTTTCTTTTCTTAGTTATTAAATAAAAAACAAAAAGCGTGAATCAAGAGGACTTAAATAGGACAGAAACGTTTGGTTTAGGAAAATGATTAGGAGTGGAATTCAAAGATAAACGTGAAGGTTTTAAAATCACACTAAACCAAAGCAAAGAGTTTCAAAAAAATTTCATAAAAATATATACACATTTTTTTTCTTTTTCTCTCTTTTTTTTTCAAAACAAAGGCCATAAATATTTTTATTTTCCTTTTTGAGTTGGCCAAACAAAAATAAACATCACTTTCGAACATACTTCTTTTTTTTAAAAAAAAATCTTTCTCCCGCAAAAATCACAAAATACCCTATCAAAATCGTCACAATAATTTATGAAACTCAAAAAGGCTACTGTGATTCGATAGGTTAGAAATTTTGGCTTTGGTGAAAATGAAATGAAGGGAGGAGCTATCAAATGAAATCGGAAAAAGGCTCAAAAGCGGCTAACTAGTGGTAAAAGTTTTTAGGTTGGCAGGAAAGCTCAAACGAAAACAAAAACGGCCTAAGTGATTTTCACGCTTTTGAATTTATTTAAAACAAAGGTTTGAAAAATTTCAAAAAGCGAGTCCTAGATAATAAAAGAAGATTGATGAAATTAACTCGAAAATAGAAATAATAGGTGACTTGGATCATTCACATCTACTACGTTATTCAAAAGTTGACTTTACAAAAATTATTCAAAAACGAAAAAGAAAATAGTGGATGATGAGTTTTTAAGAAAGTAAAGGAAATAAACAACAAAAAATCATAATAGAAATGCGAGTTTTAGAAAAATATTTCACCTTAACATGCTACCCCGAATTAGAAACACAGCATGACCAACATTTTACTTGTGAAACATAATTAAAAAGAACGATTAGAAATATTATAATTAACTAAGTTGTTTATAGAAGATTTTGAGTAAAACAAAACTAAAAACTAGGGGTACTATTGAAATACCAAAATGTCTAAACTATTCAAAAACACATTTTTTTTTAATTTTGAGAAATATTCTCTTTTTTTGGATTTTGGATTTTTTTTTTCTTTTTTTTTGGAATTTTAAGATATTCATTTTTTTTTGGAAATAATTACAATATATACAAAAAGAAAATTATTTACACTAAGCAAAAATGTTGGAAATATTTAAAATATATACAAAAAGAAAAATATTTACACTAAGCAAAAGTGAAGGAGGAAATCCTCCCCCAAGATTAAAACAGACATTGTCCTCAATGGCTAAAGAAGGGGATTGGAGAAGGAGAGAAAAATAAAGTATAGAATTGAAAGACAGAATTGAAATACAGGTACTTCCCCGGATTTATTTGCTGCGAAAACTGAGTGATGCCGCTCCCCGAATGTCTTCTTTGGACTTTGTGATGGATTCAGCAATGTTGGAGCAGGCGATCGCAGAAGCTTCAGCTTGTCGGAGCCGTCCGAGGCAAAAATTGTAAAATAAAGAAAACAGAAAAAGATAACTTGGGTTGCCTCCCAAGAGCGCCCTATGTTTAAAGCGTCGTTGAGCTCGACGCATCAAAAATAATATTGTCCAAAAATATTGTTGTCCCGAAAGAAAATTGTTTTTAGCAACAAATTAAAAGTTCAAGATTAAAGTTCGTGAAGCAGAAACTTAATAATGTTTGGACTGACATCATCATCACCAGAGAAATACAGTTTAAGACGCTGACCATTTACTTTGAAATTACCCTTATCAGGGTGAGAAATTAAAACAGTTCCATAAGGAAATACTTCTAAAACAGAAAACGGGCCTGACCAGTGAGATTTTAATTTGCCCGGAAATAAACGTAAACGAGAATTATATAAAAGGACTTGATCGCCCGGCTTAAAGTTTTTAGGGTGCCTTAAGTGTTTATCGTGTAAACGCTTCGTCCGCTCTTTATAAAGTTTATTATTTTCATAAGCATAAGAGCGCCACTCATCGAGTTCATTTAGTTGAAATTTTCGAAGGTCACCGACTGAGTGGGGATCGAAGTTTAAAAATTTTAAGGCCCAAAAGGCGCGGTGTTCTAATTCTACGGGCAGGTGGCACGATTTTCCATAGACCAGCCGATACGGCGTGTTGAAACCGGAAAACCGGTCTCTTGTGGAGTTCGACCCTTGGGGAAGGGGTGGCCGCGCACCTACTTCACTCCTGCAAGAAAACGACAAAGAAAAGAAGAAACAAGGACTAGACCAAGGGCCCGGCGTGGAGGTCCCACCACACACCCGGAAGATCTTAGAGCGCTTCCCCTCCTTAGCCAAATGCCGGGCTAAGGTACCTCAGAAAGCGCTAGTAGGCCGGAGAATTAGTAAGCGTGCCTTCTGAGGTACCCCTTGGGTCCTATTTATAGGAAAAGATGGCCTGCCAATATACAACCTTCACTGTTTTCGAGGACTACAGGCAAACCAAAAGGGGCCACATAGTAAAAGTATGCCATGGCCAAGATGCGAGCTGGACCTAAGGGGGCACTCGCTCGGCTGGAGGCCTGACTCGCCTCGCCTTGGGCCTAGGCGGGCAGGTACTCGGCATACTTGTGCTCGAATACCGCTGAGCTCGACTATTGCCGAGCTCGGGCTTGGCAAGCTGGGTCCAAGTTGGTCTGAGCCGGCCGGTTTAACCCCGGTTCGGCCCCTGTCGACCACTCGCGGGATACGGGGTTGTACATAATCCCCGCTCTTTGCGAGGTTGGGACAAGCTTGGAAAGAAACATCCAACCCCATAGGATCCGGCGAGTGCGACAGGGGCAAAAAGGAATCTTCTGGTAGGCCCCACAGGTAGCTATATATATGTACCCCTGCGCACCTGGCTGACCTTTGCCCTTCCCAAATTCTGACAAGATGCCGCTCCCCAAGGAAGTCTTAGAGCGACTCGCACGCTCCCGCGAGGAGATCGCTGCCCAGGCCGCGGGGCTGACCAACCTTGAGGCCCCTGCTCGCCGTTTTGCCGATTTCGGCTCGGCCAAGCGGGCGAAGCCCTTTCCCCCGGGGGCCGAACCCATCCTGGCCGACTTTACTGCCGCCTTGGGGAACGGGGCCGGTTCCTCCAACCAGCCAGTTCTTGGCTCCTCCACTAAAAACCTCGTGGAATTGTTTTCCGACCGGGAGAACAGCGGCGAAGCGTCCACCCCTCGGACCAAAAGTATTCTTGTCAATTCGCCACGGCAGGATCCCGAGGTTAAGGAACCGGGCTCGCGAGAACTGGCGTCGCCGATTCGCCTCCCTTCCCGGCAACCCTCCCCTGGATCCCTGGTCGTGGGGAGAGGCGCCGGGATTATCCCTGTTCCCGGCTACCAACTCGCTCCTCAAGAACTGCTGGGGCGTGGCAAGGACCTGCGCCACTTCTCTCCTCGCGCCAACCCGGAGGAGCCAGGCTCGCGCGGTAAGTTTCCGACATTGCTCTTCTGTTCCGTGGACATTTGCTTTTCTGACCGTCTTTCAGTTCTCCACCCAGAATTTCCCGGGCGGACGGAGGACGGCGAGTCCGTGGATCGACCTCCTTACTCGCCCCTCCCTTCTCCAAGCGCCCTGGACGCCTTCCTGGACTCCGAGGTGGGCAGCCCTGAACGCGCAAGACGGGAGCGGAAGGTTCTCAAGAAGCTGGTGCGCGAGCTCCACGACCTGCGGAAGGACAACAACAGGCTGCAGTGGGAGTGCTCGCGTCTCGCGGACGGCGCTGGAGTTAGCCTGGCGTTCGAGGAGGCGTCTTCCCTGGTGCTGATGGACGAAATCGACGAGAACCTGCGGGTGATAAATAGGAACATGGGGCGGCTTCGCGAACTTCATGCGCGGCGGCCTGCGATGGCGGGCCGGCGAGACCGGGGAGAATGAAACGGCTCCTCTGTCAGTCGGCCGGTACTCGCCCCCGCCCTCGCATGGTCCTCGCGCCCTTATTTGTATTTTTTCTTTTATTTACTCTGAATGGTCTGCTTGTAATAATCTTGGAACAACTTTTCAACCACTTTGTATATGTAGACGCTTTTTCAATATTTTGGCGAGTCTTTTCGAATTCCCCCTTCGGGGGCCTGGCCGGCTCGCAAGACTTGCGAGGAGAGGGTGGCGAGGTGGCACGGCGAGACCGGACCGATCGGCCGACTCGCCCTCCCTCTCGCCCTTCTTTACCTTCTTCTATAAATAGACCTTCTCACCTACCCCCGAGGCACGCCTTTATTGCTTTCGAATTTTTGCTTCGTCTCTATCTTCCCGAGCTCGCGATTTCCCTTTTCTCTGCGACCATGGTCAAGACCAACCCTGATGCGGACGGTCGCTCTAAGTGCGCCCAGCACTTTGTCGATCATTGCTTCTTTGAGGGGCACATTACAGAGGAGGAGCTCGCCGAGTTCACGGCGGCGTTTGTCCCCCCCAGCTTTCAGGCTCGCAGGCCCGCTGAGCATAAGGCCATCAATTCCTTCCCGGAGGGTGAGCTTGCCTTCCCCATCTCGCACTTCGAGGTGGGACTGCGCCTCCCCCTCTGGCCGGAAATCCGCCAGATCCTGAAGTACTACGGCGCGGTGCCCGCGCAGCTGAACTCCAACGCCATTGCTATGATGGTGGCGTTCGCCTGCTTCCTCCGCCGGGAGCGAATTGAGTTCAACCTCGCGGTGTTCCGCAAGTTGTTCTCTTACAAGGCTACCCCCGACGGGGTCGCCTACTTCGGCGGGTCCTTCATCAAGGTTCGCGAGCTGGCGAACAAGAACCACAATTGGATGACCCGGCTCGTCTTCATCAAGGGCGAGCTCGGCAACATCCCCTTTTGCCCCCTGCAGAAGAGCGAGGACATATACCGTCCTCCTTCCCTGTCCGGTAGCGACGCCGACCTCCACAAGTTCTTCCTCCACAAGGACTTCGAGGTCGCCTTCCTCCGCCGCGGCCTTGACTCGCTTCAGCCCGTTCTCCCCGGCGAAGGTATACCTCGCTCAGCCTTCTCGCGAACTTTATCAAGGTGGATCTCATATAATTTTTCCCTCTCTCTTTTTTTTGACAAAGTCTTTCTCTGCAGGGGAACGGGTTCTGCCGGAGCATCCGCCGTTCGCCGACCCGGGGATATTCTCAGACCCTATGGAGCTGGCCCGGGCGGCGGCACTGGCTTGTCGCGAGGAGCAACCGCGAGTCCAACCCCCCGGCAAGAAGCGCTTGGAGTCCGGGGGGTCGAGCTCGCGCCCCGATTCTTCGCTCCCCAAGAAGAAGAGGGCGAAGGTGGTCTCGCGCGGACGGCTGCACCTTCCCTCGTCGCCTGCCCAGTTCATGAGCTCGCCGGAGGCTCTGTCCGACGAGCCGCCCTTGAGTCCGCTGAAAGAAGCCTCCTCCCCCCGAAAGGGGAAGAAGAAGAGCGGGCCGTCCTCCGATTCTACCGGGGAGGACACCGTCCGCGAGCCCAGTCTGCCGAAGGATCACCCCAACTTCGGCAAGGGGTGCAAGAGCAAAGATGCGGCTGGCGAGCCCATCTTGAAGTGGGACGAGGGGGCTCGCCGAGTTTCCGTCTCTACTCGCGCCCCCTCCTGGGGAGCTCGCCGGCCGCCCACCGCCCACGCCTTCGCTTTCGGCTTCGGCCTCTACAGCCGCGACAGCGCCGAGTCGTACAAGAAACTTACCCCCAGTCAGCTCGGCTACGAGGGGATGCAGGCCCACCTGCGGGCCTTCGAGCTCCATCACATGATGGTCCGCCGCGGCTTCCAGCTCAGCAACGCCCTGCTGACTGCCGAGCAGGAGCGCGACCTGGCGAAGGAGAGCGCGGTCGACGCGGAAAGGCGGTTCGGCCTCGCGGACGCTCTACTCGCGAAGTCTGTCGGCGGCCTGGTAATCACTGGATACCTCTATTTACCTTGCTTAAGATTATTCCTGCGCGTGTTCTGAACTTTTAATCTTACAGGACGCCGAAGCCGCTAACGCGATGCGAGACGAGGTAGCTCAGTTGCGGGCTCAGCTCGCTGAGCGGGAAGCCCAGCTCGCCGAGCAAAAGACATATTCCCAGGAGCAGGAGGCTGTTGCCGCCCGGCTGGGGGCGGAGGTGGAGGAATTGAAAGAGAAGAATAAGGGGCTCCTGGGAGAGGTCCTTCGCCAAGCCGACGCTCTCCTTCCCCCGGACGCCAGCGAGCCGGCCTTCCCCTTCAAGAGGCCCCGGGTGTTTGGCGATTCGGATGTCGCGGAGCGGCTGCGAGTCAACTCCGTCGAGGCTGCCGAGTGTCTTCTACAAGCCATGAGGGGGACGGGGATCTTGGCGGAAGGCTGCGAGGAGGTCACCGTCCGGGAGCTCCTGCCAACCCTGTTCCCGCCCAGCCCGCTCAGCGAGAAGGAAGATAGCTTTGACTCGCTCTTTGCTGGGGTGAGGGAGAAGGACGCTCGGCTTGGTGACGAGGAGGACCGCCACTCGAGGGGGGAGGGCGAGAGTTAACTTTTGTTTTCTTTTCCCTGTTTTTTTTGTACCCTGCCGAGGCGGGCCTTGTAAACTTGTAATGATGAATCAAAGATATTTTTGCACAATTTTGCTATCTTCTTTTTGAGCTCACTTGCGATGTTATTCCCGCGCGCTTGGTAGAGCGACCTCGCCTGTAGAATGCCTTGAGTTAGGACCAGCCCCCCGCGGTGCTCGCGGCGAATCCCTAGGACACGTGCTCGCGCCATATCCTACTCGCGCCTCACCTTTCCCCGCCATATCTCGCCTTAGTTTTTCGATAATTCCGACAAGTGAAAATACGCTTGGGTCAAGATGTTGCCGGCATCCGCTTTAGACATCAGGGCGTGTCGTTCGCCGAGTTAGCTGGAGCGAGGCTAGGCTCGCTGGAGAGAGCCGCTCTCCTTCCCCTGGGTCTGGGACAGGACCAGGGCTTCCTTAGTAGCGAGCTGGAGAAAGAGAGGGGGGGGGATAGGATATTCCAAGCTCGCCGTCTTGACTGGCGAGCTCGCACCCTGGTGTTTTCCTCGGCCAACACCCAGTCTCAACTCCAGGGTCGTAGCGATGCCCATCGAGACTCGGCCGTGCCAGCTAGGTGGGAGCCTAGCAGGGGAGTGACGAGACCTAACCCTAGAGCGAGAAGACTTAGAAACTTTTGCCTCTCCCGGGTGCTACCACCGGGCCAATCAGCTAGGTGAGAGCCTGAGGGCGGGTGTTGAACATCCTCCGGGCTCAGCCCCAGGGTCATAGCGATGTCCATCGAGACTCGGCCGTGCCAGCTAGGTGGGAGCCTGGCAGGGAGTAACGAGACCTAACCCTAGAGCGAGAAGACTTAGAAACTTTAGCCTCTCCCGGGTGCTACCACCGGGCCAGTCAGCTAGGTGAGAGCCTGAGGGCGGGTGTTGAACATCCTCCGGGCTCAGCCCCAGGGTCATAGCGATGTCCATCGAGACTCGGCCGTGCCAGCTAGGTGGGAGCCTGGCAGGGGAGCGACGAGACCTAACCCCAGAGCGAGAAGACTTGGAAACTTTTGCCTCTCCCGGGTGCTACCACCGGGCCAGTCAGCTAGGTGAGAGCCTGAGGGCGGGTGTTGAACATCCTCCGGGCTCAGCCCCAAGGTCATAGCGATGTCCATCGAGACTCGGCCGTGCCAGCTAGGTGGGAGCCTGGCAGGGGAGTGACGAGACCTAACCCCAGAGCGAGAAGACTTAGAAACTTTAGCCTCTCCCGGGTGCTACCACCGGGCCAGTCAGCTAGGTGAGAGCCTGAGGGCGGGTGTTGAACATCCTCCGGGCTCAGCCCCAGGGTCATAGCGATGTCCATCGAGACTCGGCCATGCCAGCTAGGTGGGAGCCTAGCAGGGGAGCGACGAGACCTAACCCTAGAGCGAGAAGACTTAGAAACTTTTGCCTCTCCCGGGTGCTACCACCGGGCCAATCAGCTAGGTGAGAGCCTGAGGGCGGGTGTTGAACATCCTCCGGGCTCAGCCCCAGGGTCATAGCGATGTCCATCGAGACTCGGCCATGCCAGCTAGGTGGGAGCCTGGCAGGGGAGCGACGAGACCTAACCCCAGAGCGAGAAGACTTAGAAACTTTTGCCTCTCCCGGGTGCTACCACCGGGCCAGTCAGCTAGGTGAGAGCCTGAGGGCGGGTGTTGAACATCCTCCGGGCTCAGCCCCAGGGTCATAGCGATGTACATCGAGACTCGGCCGTGCCAGCTAGGTGGGAGCCTGGTAGGGGAGTGACGAGACCTAACCCCAGAGCGAGAAGACTTAGAAACTTTTGCCTCTCCCGGGTGCTACCACCGGGCCAGTCAGCTAGGTGAGAGCCTGAGGGCGGGTGTTGAACATCCTCCGGGCTCAGCCCCAGGGTCATAGCGATGTCCATCGAGACTCGGCCGTGCCATCTAGGTGGGAGCCTGGCAGGGGAGCGACGAGACCTAACCCCAGAGCGAGAAGACTTAGAAACTTTTGCCTCTCCCGGGTGCTACCACTGGGCCAGTCAGCTAGGTGAGAGCTTGAGGGCGGGTGTTGAACAACCTCCGGGCTCAGCCCCAGGGTCATAGCGATGTCCATCGAGACTCGGCCATGCCAGCTAGGTGGGAGCCTGGCAGGGGAGCGACGAGACCTAACCATAGAGCGAGAAGACTTAGAAACTTTTGCCTCTCCCGGGTGCTACCACCGGGCCAATCAGCTAGGTGAGAGCCTGAGGGCGGGTGTTGAACATCCTCCGGGCTCAGCCCCAGGGTCATAGCAATGTCCATCGAGACTCGGCCGTGCCAGCTAGGTGGGAGCCTGGCAGGGGAGCGACGAGACCTAACCCCAGAGCGAGAAGACTTAGAAACTTTTGCCTCTCCCGGGTGCTACCACCGGGCCAGTCAGCTAGGTGAGAGCCTGAGGGCGGGTGTTGAACATCCTCCGGGCTCAGCCCCAGGGTCATAGCGATGTCCATCGAGACTCGGCCATGCCAGCTAGGTGGGAGCCTGGCAGGGGAGCGACGAGACCTAACCCTAGAGCGAGAAGACTTAGAAACTTTTGCCTCTCCCGGGTGCTACCACCGGGCCAATCAGCTAGGTGAGAGCCTGAGGGCGGGTGTTGAACATCCTCCGGGCTCAGCCCCAGGGTCATAGCGATGTCCATCGAGACTCGGCCATGCCAGCTAGGTGGGAGCCTGGCAAGGGAGCGACGAGACCTAACCCCAGAGCGAGAAGACTTAAAAACTTTTGCCTCTCCCGGGTGCTACCACCGGGCCAGTCAGCTAGGTGAGAGCCTGAGGGCGGGTGTTGAACATCCTCCGGGCTCAGCCCCAGGGTCATAGCGATGTCCATCGAGACTCGGCCGTGCCAGATAGGTGGGAGCCTGGCAGGGGAGTGACGAGACCTAACCCCAGAGCGAGAAGACTTAGAAACTTTTGCCTCTCCCGGGTGCTACCACCGGGCCAGTCAGCTAGGTGAGAGCCTGAGGGCGGGTGTTGAACATCCTCCGGGCTCAGCCCCAGGGTCATAGCGATGTCCATCGAGACTCGGCCGTGCCAGCTAGGTGGGAGCCTGGCAGGGGAGCGACGAGACCTAACCCCAGAGCGAGAAGACTTAGAAACTTTTGCCTCTCCCGGGTGCTACCACCGGGCCAGTCAGCTAGGTGAGAGCCTGAGGGCGGGTGTTGAACATCCTCCGGGCTCAGCCCCAGGGTCATAGCGATGTCCATCGAGACTCGGCCGTGCCAGCTAGGTGGGAGCCTAGCAGGGGAGTGACGAGACCTAACCCCAGAGCGAGAAGACTTAGAAACTTCAGCCCCTTGGGGGTTCAAGCTGAGAACCCCTTTACCCTCACTATTTCGACAGAGCATAAAATACGACAATGAGATTTGTTTTCATTCTTAAGGCCAAGATATTTACAATATTTTCAAGGGTAGAAACGTTTCAGATCGTCGCCACTCCAAGTGTGGCTGAGGGTGTCCCCTCTTACATCTTGGAGGCGATACCCCCCCCCCCCCCGATTTCAAGGCCTCCTGCACAATGTAGGGGCCCTCCCAATTGGGGTGGAGTTTTCCCACGGTGGCCGATCTCTCTGCTGCGTCCACTTTCTTCAAGACAAGGTCCCCCTCCACGAACTGCTTGACACGGACGTGTTTGTCGAAATACTTGGCCATCCTCCGCTTGGCCTCTTCCTGCCTGACGACGGACAAGTCGCGTAGTTCTTCCACCATATCGAGGGAGAGTCGAAGCTCCTCCTCATTCTCTGACCTCCATTCTTCCCTTCCAGCTCCTGCCTCGACGACCGGGGCGTCTGGACCTCGAATTCGATAGGTAGAACGGCCTCGCAGCCGTGAGAGAGTTCGAAAGGTGTCTCCCCTGTGGCCGTATTGGGGGTGGTCCTCAAGGCCTAGAGGACTGATGGAAGCTGTTCCACCCAACTTCCCCTCAAATTTTCCACTTTCTTTTTTAAGAGGTTCACGATGATTTTGTTGGCCGCTTCCACCTGGCCGTTGCTCCTGGGGTGATGGACAGAAGCAAACCGAAGGTCAATCCCTAGCTGCTCGCAGAAACGAATGAACTCCATGCTGGCGAACTGAGGTCCGTTGTCCGTGACGATAGCCTGTGGCAGCCCATGCCTACAGATGATCTCTCCCCAGATAAAGTTCCTGACTACCTGAGAGGTCACCTTGGCTAGAGCCTTCACCTCCATCCACTTAGAAAAATAATCAACCATGACCATCAAAAACCTCCTCTGCCCGCTGGCCTGAGGGAAAGGTCCTACGAGGTCCAGCCCCCATATGGCGAAGGGCCATAGTGCCATGATGCTTCTTAACCTCTGAGCCGGCTGGAGCTGGAGCGGGGCATATAGTTGGCACTTATGACATTTTTTCGTGAATCCGGCTGCATCCTGACCGAGGGTGGGCCAGAAGTACCCTTGCCTGACGATTCTCCCTTCCAGGGTCCGACTCCCCGAATGACCTCCACATTCACCGGAATGGACTTCCTCTAAAATTTTGTGCACCTCTCTTTCGGCCACGCAACGGGCCAGCATCCCTGAGAGGGTCTTGCGGTACAACTGTCCTTCACGTAGGCGGTAGTATGCCGCCTTGTGCTTGAGCCCTCTTCGGTCCATTCCCTCCGGGTATTCTCCGGTGGACAAGAAGGTGACGAAGGGATCCATCCATGAGGTGTGCTGTTATACTTCCATTAGCTCCCCCTCCTCGATGGAAGGTCGGAAGAGATCCGTAATGGTGCCTCCCATCCGGGGGCCGTGCTTTGCTAGCTGGTCGACTGGCTCGTTTTCCCCTCTTGGCACGTGCTTGATTGAGAAGGTCTGGAAGGTCCCAATGACTCCCCTTACCTTCATCAGATAGAGCTGCAGGGTGGGCTCCCTTGCCTCAAACTCCCCCTTGATCTGGGAAGCCACCACCATGGAGTCAGTGAAGACCTCCACGTCATGCACCCCCAAGTCTCTTGCCAGGCGCAGACCTGCGATTACAGCTTCGTATTCGGCTTGGTTGTTGGTGATAGGAAAGTGCACTACCACAGTCTGCTCGATCTTTATCCCTTGGGGGCTTTCTAAGATGACCCCAACCCCTAATGAATGCTTCCCCGAGGCACCGTCCACCCTGACTTTCCAGGGGAGGGGGCGAGTGAGTCTCTCCTCCGCCACCTCGACCACATACTCTGCCAGGAAGTCAGCCATAGCTTGGGCCTTGATTGAGAGGCGAGGGACGAAGGAGATGTCGAACTCGCTCAGCTCCACTGACCACTTGGCCAACCTACCTGAATGCTCTACCCCCTTGAAGATGTTACGCAGGGGGTGGTCAGTCACTACTCGGATTGAATGTGCCTGGAAATAAGGCCGAAGCCTCCGGGCTGAGATGATTAAGGCGAAGGCCAGTTTTTCCAGGATGGGGTAACTGAGCTCGGCCCTCTTCAATATCCGACTCACATAATAGACGGGGAGTTGCCTCTTTCCTTCTTCCCGAACCAAAACCGAACTCAAGGCTTCAGCCCCGACCCCCAGATATAGGAATAAGTCTTCCCCTTCCTTGGGCCCTTGGAGAAAGGGGGCCTGAGTCAGCTATTTCTTTAAAGCCTGGAATGCCTCCTCGCACTCCGAGGTCCATTCAAACCTTCGACCCCCTCTCAAAGTTTTGAAAAACGAGGAGCACCTCTCCCCGACCCGGGAGAGGAATCTACTCAGCCTTGCCAACTTCCCTGTCAGTTGTTGTACTTCCTTGGTGTTTTGCGGCGACCTTAGCTCCAAGATTGCCCTTACCTTATCTGGATTAGGTTCTACCCCAGCGGGGGTGAGAAGATGCCCTAGGAACTTTCCCCGGCTTGCCCCGAAGACACACTTCAAGGGGTTCAACCTCATCTTAAACTTGCGGAGAGTGGCGAAAGTTTCTTCCAAGTCCTGGATGTGGGAGTCGACATCCAAGCTCTTGACCATGAGATCATCCACGTACACTTCGAGATTCCTCCCCTTCTGCTCTCGAAAGACCCTATCCATCATTTTTTGATAGGTAGCCCCTGCATTCTTCAGCCCGAAGGGCATCATTTTGTAATAATAACATCCGTCCCCCGTGATGAACGAGACGTCTTTGACGTCAGGGGGGTGCATCCTGATTTGGTGATAACCTGAAAAAGCTTCCAGAAAACTCATTACAGGGAAACTGATGGCTGAGTCAACCAGCGCGTCGATCCGAGGCAAAGGATAACAATCATTCGGGCATGATTTATTAAGAAGAGAAAAGTCGATACACATCCTCCACCGGCCGTCTCCTTTTTTAACCATTACAACGTTGGAGACCCAGCCGGGGTATTGGATTTCAGATATGAAGCCAGCCTCGAGGAGCTTGGCGACTTCCTCTCTGATTGGCTCGGCGAGCTTGTCCGTGATGGATCTCTTTTTCTGTTGGATGGGGGGAGCCTTCAGGTCCAGGTTGAGGCGGTGGCAGGCCACGTCGGGGTCGATCCCTGGCATCTCCGCGGCGCTCCAGGCGAAGATGTCTACGTTCCTCTGGATGCACTCCAGCATCCTGCCTTGAGCTTCCGGGGTCAGGCCTCCGCTGACGCGGACCTTCTCCATCCTGCCTCCAATGGTGAGGACCTCCATCTCCTCCACCTCTTCCGCCGCCTCCAGACGGGACTGCTCCTCCCATTCCTCGATACCTCCCCTTCCTGGGGCGAGGACCTCTTCCTCAGCCTCCTCGACGGCCATGGCCTCGGCCGACTCCCGAGTCTCTTCCGCGACCTCCTCGCGAGCGCGGCACTCCACCTCCATTTCATTGTCAGCTTCCTGCTCCTCCTCCAACCTCTGCCCCATCTCCTCGGCCCCCTCCAGCCAAGAGATGGAGTTCACCGCCGAGACGTAGCACTCCCTTGCCTCCTTAGGGTCTCCTCGGACCCGGATCTGGACCCCCTCGACGTTGAGCTTTAGACACTGGTGGAAGGACGAGGGGACGCAGCGGAAGGCGCTGATGAGGGGTCTCCCGAAGATGGCACTGTAACTGCTAGGGGCGTCCACGATAACAAACTTGCAGTTGCGCGACTGCCCCCCTAGAGTGACATGGAGTCCCACTCCTCCCTCGACTTCCTTCCTCTCCCCTGAAAAGCCGAACAGAGGCCCGTCCGAGGCTAACACCCTCCTGGCCTCTACCTTCATCACATCAAACGCCTTCTTGAAGATGACGTTGACCGAACTCCCATTGTCCACGAGGATCCGGGAGACAGTGAAATCCTCGATGGCTGTCTGGATAACCAGCGCATCGCAGAAGGGGTCCTCGTGACCCGGCAAGTCCTCTCTAGAGAAGGTGATTTTCTCCTCCGGGGGAGGGGATTGGGATGTGGAGCCAACGCTCCTCCGGTACATAGTGTGGAGGCTTGACTTTCGGGAGGCCTCGATCCCGGCCCCCCCCCCCCCCCCCCCCCGTGGATCGCTCCGATCCTTCCCCGGGTGCCCACATCAACCCGGTCTTCACACCGATCCCCCTCCTCCCGAGGCCGGATCTCCTCTATCCGAACTTCCTGATGGTCTTGTTGTTGCTGTTCCCTTCTCCCTCTCATCTCGAGGAACTCCGGGCACGTGGATGTGAGGTGCCCCTCTTCCTGATGAAAGTCACAGTAGGGCAGGTCCACCCTGACCTCCCTCCTTCTCCTCGGCTGTCCTCTCCTCTTCCCCCTCATGGCAATTGCCATTGCCTCCTCCTGGTCGGGGAGAGGGGGTCTCTGACCCTGCCTACCCCCCTGGGGGTTGTACTGCCCTCGGCCACCCTGGCGGTTATCTCCTCCCTGATAACCCCTTCGTGGTGCCTGGTCTTGCCACTCGGGCCTCCATCCCAAACGGTGGGTCTGCTCCGGACGCACCCACCTGGGTTGCGGCTGCTCCCTTTGCCGAGGTTCAGCCCTCGTATCCTCCTGAATTCGGCCACCCCTTGGCCTTTCCTCTTCCACGGCCCACTTGGCCAACCTACGCGCGAACTCTGGATGTGCTGCCTCCATTTCGGCCTCCCTGGCCGCCCTCTCCAGAAGTGCCTCAAAAGACACTGGAGGTGACCTCTTCAGTTCCATTGCGAAGAACCCGGACTGGAGACCCAGGGTGAAGGCCACCATCATGGTGTGCCCTGGCATCTCCTGAACTTGGGACAGTTCCTCTTGGAACCTGTCCAGGTAGCTCCCCAGGGTCTCTCCCACCCTCTGCTTGATACGGAACAGAGACTCCGCCTCCCTCTTCCTCTTCTTAGAAGTGGTGAATCTCAGCATGAAACCCCGTCGCAGATCCTCAAAGCAGTAGATGGACCCGGTCGGGAGCTGGTGGAACCATTCTCTCGCCTTTTCCCTGAGGGTGATGGCGAAGAGTCGGCACTTGAAGCCGTCTAACATCTGTCGAATGGAGACCATGTCCTCGAACCACTGGATGTGGTGGACCGGGTCTCCTCTCCCAGAGTAGTAAGTCATCTCCGGCTCGCGAAACCCCTCGGGAACGGGGGCTGAAGAAACGAACTCGCTGAAGGGGCTCCCCCCCTCAGCCGGGCGAGCCGGGAACTCCCTCCCTGCGGTCTCGCCGAAGTGGTACTCGGCGGCCGAGCCGGGGAACAGAACTCGCCCCTGGAACTCGCGCTCGCACCTCTCGTCGGGCTCCTTCCCTGGTCGCCTGAGCGGTGCGTCGTCGCCGAGTGCGGGAATGGCGACCACCGGGACAGCCGGTGTCGCACTCTCAGCTCGCATGCCGAGGGCGGTCCTGACGAGCCCGAGGATCTCCTCCCTGAGCTCCGCCGGCATGCTTGCCGCTGGGGGTGGGGGAGGGGGTGGCGAGTTGCCCCTGCCTGATCCTTGTCCTTCATCTCCAGTCATCGAGCCTGCAGAAGGTTTTCTCTGCTGACCACTTTCCACGCTCACCGCACCAAAATGTTGAAACCGGAAAACCGGTCTCTTGTGGAGTTCGACCCTTGGGGAAGGGGTGGCCGCGCACCTACTTCACTCCTGCAAGAAAACGACAAAGAAAAGAAGAAACAAGGACTAGACCAAGGGCCCGGCGTGGAGGTCCCACCACACACCCGGAAGATCTTAGAGCGCTTCCCCTCCTTAGCCAAATGCCGGGCTAAGGTACCTCAGAAAGCGCTAGTAGGCCGGAGAATTAGTAAGCGTGCCTTTTGAGGTACCCCTTGGGTCCTATTTATAGGAAAAGATGGCCTGCCAATATACAACCTTCACTGTTTTCGAGGACTACAGGCAAACCAAAAGGGGCCACATAGTAAAAGTATGCCATGGCCAAGATGCGAGCTGGACCTAAGGGGGCACTCGCTCGGCTGGAGGCCTGACTCGCCTCGCCTTGGGCCTAGGCGGGCAGGTACTCGGCAGACTTGTGCTCGAATACCGCTGAGCTCGACTATTGCCGAGCTCGGGCTCGGCAAGCTGGGTCCAAGTTGGTCTGAGCCGGCCGGTTTAACCCCGGTTCGGCCCCTGTCGACCACTCGCGGGATACGGGGTTGTACACGGCGTACATCCAAGGGCGGTTTTGTACGCAGTTCGGTAGGCCCATAGAGCATCGTCTAGTTTGGCTGACCAGTCTTTTCTAGAAGTTGAAACAGTCTTTTCTAATATTCTTTTTATTTCTCTATTAACTACTTTGACATGACCGTTAGTTTGGGGGTGGTAGGCAGTGGAAAGCTTATGCGTAACGCCGTATTTGGTAAGGATTTTTGAAAATTGTGCGTTACAGAAATGGGAACCCCTATCGCTAACGATTGCGCGTGGCGTACCGAATCTAGAAAATAATCTTTTTAGAAACGTGACTATAACTCGGGAGTCGTTCGTAGGAAGAGCTTGGGCCTCAGCCCATCGTGAAACGTAATCAACAACAACTAAAATATATTTATTTCCGAAGCTAGAAGGAAGGGGGCCCACAAAATCAATTCCCCAAAGGTCGAAAATTTCGCACTCTAAGAAATAATTTTGCGGCATTTCATTTTTATTAGAAATGTTGCCCGACCGTTGGCAACTATCACACCTGCTTACAAAGGCTTACGCGTCTTTAAACAGGCTAGGCCAGTAAAAGCCTGCGCAAAGCACCTTGTGAGCGGTGCGAGCAACTTGATAGTGCCCACCTGTCGGACCTTCATGCAAATGTTTTATAATATCAATTCCTTCATCATAAGAAACACATCTCCTTATCACTTGATCCGCAAAAATTCTAAAAAGATGCGGGTCTTCCCAAAAGTAGTTCTTCAGCTCAGAAAAGAATTTCTTCTTTTGCTGAGAGGAGAACTCTTTTGGGAGCACCCGAGCCACTAGATAGTTGGCGATGTGCGCGAACCAAGGAGAAGTAGATGTGTTAACTAAAAGCAGCTTCTCATCAGGAAAATAATCATTAAAAGATTTTTCATTTAATTTTTCTATAAAAGGGTTATCTAATCTGGATAAATGGTCGGCGGCCAAGTTCTCGGCTCCTCGCTTATCACGGATCTCTAAGTCAAACTCCTAGAGGAGTAAGACCCAGCGAATCAAGCGAGGCTTGGCATCCATTTTGGCAAGAAGGTACTTGAGGGCCGAGTGGTCCGTAAAAACAATGATTTTTGAAAGTGTAATGTAAGGGCGGAATTTATCAAAAGCAAATACTACAGCTAAGAGCTCTTTTTCGGTTGTGGTGTAATTTTCTTGTGCAGATGTGAGGGTTTTACTAGCGTAATAGATGGGGTGGAAGTTTTTAGATATGCGTTGACCTAATACGGCCCCCACCGCAAAACTACTCGCATCGCACATAATCTCGAAAGGAAGGTCCCACACCGGAGCTATCATAATTGGTGCGTTAATTAACTTTTCTTTAATTAATTCAAAGGAAGAAATACAAGAGTCATCAAAAATGAATGGAGCATCTTTTTCTAAGAGATGGGTGAGGGGCTTAGTGATCTTGGAGAAGTCCTTTATAAAACGACGATAAAAACCAGCGTGGCCTAGGAAACTTCTTATAGCTTTTATGTTTGTAGGCGGAGGCAGCTTCTCAATAACCTCTATTTTGGCAACGTCTACCTCAATACCTTTAGCAGAAATTTTATGTCCCAAAACTAACCCTTACCTCACCATAAAATGGCATTTTTCCCAATTTAGGGCAAGGTTAGTTTCTTCGCATCGCTCTAAGACTTTTTCGAGGTTTTCTAAACATCTATCGAAGGAATCGCCGAACACTGAGAAATTGTCCATGAATACCTCCATAATGCTTTCTACATACTTGTCAAATATTGCGAGCATACATCGCTGGAATGTAGCTGGCGCATTGCATAATCCAAACGGCATTCTTCGGTACGCGAAGGTGCCGAAGGGACAAGTAAACGTAGTTTTCTCTTGGTCCTCGGGAGAGATGGGTATTTGAAAGTACCCCGAGAGGCCATCGAGAAAACAATAAAAGCTATGGCCGGAGAGACGTTCTAAAATCTGGTCGATAAACGGTAAATGAAAGTGGTCCTTGCGGGTGGCGTCATTTAACTTACGGTAATCTATGCACATACGCCAACCTGTCACCATCTGTGTCGGGATTAATTCATTATTCTCATTACTAACTACGGTTATCCCTCCCTTCTTTGGAACTACCAGAACGGGGCTAACCCACTTACTGTCCGATATAGGGTAGATAATTCCTGCGTCTAATAGTTTCATAACCTCGCCCTTAACTACTTCTTTCATATTCGGGTTTATACGGCGCTGAGGTTGGATAGAGTTACGCAAATTATCTTCCATTAAAATTTTATGTGTACAGAAAGATGGGCTTATGCCCTTGATATCAGAAATTTGCCAAGCAATAGCCCGGCGATGCTTACGTAGAACTAGAAGAAGTTTATCGTTCTGCGTATCCGTGAGGTAGGCCGAAACGATAACTGGTAACTTGGAGTCTTTTTCTAAGAAAGCATACTTAAGGTGTTCGGGAAGTTCTTTATGTTCTAGGGTAGGGGGTTCTTCATAAGAGGATTTTGAGATTCTTTCTTTTTCAAAAATAATATCTTCATAAACTTTTTTATAAGGAACGTAATAAGGGGTGGGGCTAGCAGCCAAGACAGCTTCTTGTAGAGATTCAGTGGGAAGAAAAGAGGAAGAACAAAAATCCGAAAATTCTTTTTCAAACTCAGAAAGACAATAAGAAGATTCATCACTTCCTTGCAGTGATTCCGTTGTAAGAGAAGAGGAGCAAAAAGTAGAAAATTCTTTTTCAAACTCGGAGAGGCAGTAGGAAGAATCATCACTCACGGCGTCTACGAAAAAACATGAGTCATCGTTCGCTAAGGTGTTCTTCATCGAAGGGGTGATAGAAAATGTGACTTCGTCGTCGCCTACTCGAAGAAAGAGCTTAACATTGCTTACGTCAATGATGGCTCGGGAGGTGGCAAGGAAGGGTCGGCCAAGGATCAGGGGAACCTCGACGTCTTCTTCGATGTCCAGAATGACAAAGTCCACCGGGAAGATGAACTTGTCGACTTTCACTAGAACGTCCTCCACTATTCCTAACGGGTACTTGACGGATCTATCGGCAAGCTGGATACTCATACGTATGGGGTTAAGGCTACCAATCCCTAACTTTTTGAACAACAAAAAGGGCATCAGGTTTATACTCGCGCCTAAGTTGGCTAACGCGTGTTTAACAAAAAGATCACCGAAGACACACGGGATAGAGAAACTACCCGGGTCACTGATTTTCTTCGGCAAACCGTTTGTTAAAACGGCGGAGCACTCGGCGTTTAGCGTGACGTGCGAAAGATTCTCTAACTTCTTCTTGTTTGTGAGGAGGTCTTTGAGATATTTGGCGTATTTCGGCATCTGCGAAATAGCCTCGTGGAAGGGAAGATTAATGTGGATTTGTTTGAAGATTTCTAAGAAGCGGGAGTACTGATCATCTTGACGTTGTCTATTAAGTTTAGAGGGGTATGGAGGAGTTGAATTATTTTTGAAGATGGGTGGTGGAGTGAGATTATTTTCTAAAGCGGGGGTGATTACTTCTTCAGCAGAGGGTGGAAATTTTAAAACGGGAGCGGAGCTTTGATTTTTAAAAGCGGAAGCAGAGCTTTCCTCGGGCTCTTCACTTACCATACCGGAGACTTGCTTCCCACTCCGAAGAGTTATAGCTTTCGCTTGCTCTCTCGGGTTGGGTTCGGTATTGGAAGGAAGAGACCCTGCGGGTCGCTCAGAAATTATTATCGCGAGCTGTCCTACCTGATTTTCTAAACTTTTTACGCTTCCGATTAAAGTTCTTATGGTAGCGTCATTTGTGGTGATGTATTTAGAAAGTAATTCCTCCAAGCTTGGAGGTTTTGGGTAATTTTGAAGAAGTGGTGGCGGTGGTGGTGGTTGTGCAGAAAAATCATTTTGCGGAGGTGGACGCATCGCATTCGATGGATTACTCCATGAAAAGTTCGGGTGATTTCTTAAAGCGGGGTTATAACTATTCGGAAAATTAAAACCCGGCGGATGAAAATTCGCAGAAGAAAAATTATTAAAAGCAGTTCTAGGCATATTATTAACATAATCTAAATGTTCTGGAGTAGGGGTTGCAGATTCCCATACCTGAGGGGCGGAGGCAGCAGTCATCTCCGTTATCTTTTTGCTTAGGATTTTTACTTGCAGAGCGAGCTGGGAGACGTTGTCCACTTCATAGATACCTGCAGGCTTGTTTCGGCGGGACCTAGGGACATTCCACTGATAAGTGTTCATGGCCATGTCCTCAAAAAGCTCAAGAGCGGCTTCCGGGGTCTTATGATTTAAAGTACCGCCAGAAGCTGCGTCTATCATTTGCTTCGTGCTTTGATTTAGCCCGTTATAAAACGTCTGCACTTGTAACCATACAGGCAGCGCGTGATGTGGGCATCATCTTAATAATTCTTTAAATCTCTCCCAGGTTTCGTATAGGGTTTCAGAGTCTATTTGTCCGAAGGCAGAGATGTCGTTCCTAAGTTTTGCAGTTTTAGCTGGCGGAAAATACTTCGCCAAAAATTTTTCAGTTAATTCATTACAAGTGGTTATGCTATTTTTCGGAAGTGTGTTAAGCCACTGCTTAGCTTTAGTTCTTAGAGAGAAGGGGAAGAGTCTCAGCCTAATCTCATCATTTATGACACCATTTATCTTGAAGGTGTCGCAAATTTCAAGAAAGCTAGCTATATGTGCGTTCGGATCTTCATCTTGAAGTCCGTCAAATTGCACATATTACTGCACCATTTGAATTATGCTAGGCTTTAGTTCGAAGTTATTATTTTCTATAGCAGGGCGGACTATACTTGATTCTGTTCCCTCGAGGTTCGGTCGTGCATAATAGGACATAGTCCTTTGCATGGCCTCATCTATGTTGGGTTCTTCCATTCTTAAAGTAGCAAATGACTCGGAGTCCTCAATTGGCACTTGGATAGTAGGACCTTGAAATCGCGATCTTCTCCGAAGAGTTCGCTCAATTTCGTGGTCCAAGTCTAAAATAACCGACGGACTCCCGCGGGTCATGCACTAAAAGAACAGGAAAGAAGAAGAGGAAGAGAAAAAGGATAAACTAGAAAAAAGATTAGAATTTTTTTTTTTTTGAAATAGATTTTTTTTTATAGATTAACTCCCGAACTTCCCAAGGACTACCCCGTGAAGGGTTCGCAAGGTACTAGACAAGACAGTGGCGCTTAAAGCCCTTTGCCCTTTTCGAGAGAATTAGGTGGCGTAGAAAAATTGTGAGGTTGGTTTCTATTAAGAGCGGTGATAAAAAAAAAATTTTGATTTTTTTTTTAAAATTTTAAAGAAAGAGGATGAGAAAGAGAAGAGATAAAATTAATAGGTTCGTGTTTTCAAAATATCAATGGAAGTTGGTTCCCCAGCAATGGCGCCAAAAACTTGTTGCGCGCTAGGGTTCGAAGAAAATAAACGCAACCGAACTAGCAACCCGATGAGGCAAGTATACCTATCGAATTGTAGCAACGGGACACAAGTGTCGTATTGAAATCCGGGAACTGTTGGCTAAGCTTACTCACACGAATGCTATTATCTTATTGACGGAAAAACTAGGGTTTTAGAAAATCTAAGTGCAGGGGAGAAAGTAAAGCTATACTAGAAAGAGAAACACTGCAATTAAGTAAAGCTGTTAAGTAAAGAACTATGCTAGAAAGGAAACTACTGCAGTTACTTAAAGAGCACAATATATGAGATTACTATGAAAGGAAGAAAATATGAAATGGAAATGCACCCGATCAAGATTCACCTCGGCTAAAGACGATTAAGAAAATGCGATAAAAATCTAAACTTAATTGGATAAGGGTCCTTGACCGTGGAGGTTCCTAAAGCTTGAACACGCTTCTCTCGAAGTCGTGCCCAACTGAGTTTAGGAAGGTCCGACCGACTCTCGTCTAAATTGGAGGCCTAAAACTCGCTTTACGTGGTGAACCCCACTATTGGATTATAATCCAATCCGGGAGATTTGGACGTCTGCCTCTCTCGAGGGGTGCGTACAACTCCCTTTACTCTTAAATGCTCACTTCATTCTTTCGGCCTCTCGGCTAGCCCAGAATGAAAGCAAAGGCGGAGAGTATATATCGAAAATATACCCCCGACCCGTGATTAATCAAGAGTATTTCAAGGCCCTAACCTAAAAAGAAAAGATTGATTAAAACATCATAACATAATCGCTCTAACCTCGGATCATCAAGATCGAGTACAAGGAGGATTAGTTAATCATAATGGAGTGGAGGGGGGGAGATGAGTAGAAAAGCATAAGAAGAACACAAGCTAAAGGAAGAACAATTTTATTAATGAAAAAGGGCAAGTTACACTAATGAAAATAAAATTACAAGTGCATGAAAATTAAACCCTATTCTAGCCCTACATTAAGCACTAAGCAAGAAGAAGATTACAATAAAAGCTAGAACAAACTAAGATTAAACTAGGGTTAAACAAAAAGTACAAAGAGAGGGGGAGAGAGAGAGAGAGAAAGCATGAAAAAGGATCAAGAAACAAAGGGGCAATACCTCTCCCACTCAACCAAAGCTTGCTGAAATGGAGAGGGGGGGCTCTATTTATAGATTTTTTTCTCGGGTTGGTCACGCCCTCCGACACGCCCTAGGGGGGGCGTGTCACGGGGCGTGACAAGTATGGATTTGACCTCGGAAGCTGGATTCTGGCGGGAGGGATGATTGCTTCGGTACGTCGGTGGTCACGCCCTAGGTCACGCCCATGACAGGGGGCGTGACAGGCATGTCATGTCCAAATTATTGGTCGGAAATCCGTCAGTCACCGAAAAAGGAGGGTGTCACGCCCATGTCACGGGTGTGACATGGGGGGTGACAGTACTATTTGCGTGCTGAGGCGGAACGGCATTTAATGCGGCGGCAGGCTTTGCGGCAGAGGGCGACATGCCCATGTCACGCCCGGTGACACGCCCGGGGAGGGCGTGTCAGGGGGGCGTGACAGCGGTTTTTGACCATTTTCTGTCCCCTCCAGCAGGTGTCCTCGGGATCAGGTGACACGCCCTAGGTCACGCCCAGGGAGGGCGTGACAGGGGGCATGATAGGTCATTTTGGCAATTTTTCTGGAAACCTGCAAAAAGACAGGAAAAAGTTAGTGGCAATAAAATTTTCATAAAAAGGATAAAAATAAACTAACAATAGACATAATTTGTACAATATAAAATATAAAATACGATAATAGTATAGGCTACAAAACGTATTATCAGTAGTGGCAAGGCAATTTGAGCAACGGGGTGTGGCTGATCCGTACCTACGTTATGTAGGCTGGACATGAGAGTGCCAAGGCATTGGGCTTTTGTCAGCGGCGTAATGAGAGCCTTGGGCCTACGTGCCGGACTAAATGCTCATTGGTGGGATCCCGTGTTTCCAGTACACCCGAATGTGCCTTGAGGACACGGAGCGTCGGGCCGTCGTGCCGGCATTTGTGATATGTATTGATTGTGCGGTCGTGCACGTCTTGCGTGGTTTTCTATACATACTATTGCAAAAATTCTATGCAGGGATGGAATTCCGCTGCCCCGTGCCAGGGGCAGGGTCGTTATAATTGGTCAGCTGAATGCTGACCGTTGCCCTATTTTCCATCGCTTGGTGGATTGGTTCTTGCAGGTGCAGTAGGTGCTGGTCCAAGCGGGACTTAGCGGGTTGAAGCCCAAGCTGCGTCGCTGCCCTCGAAGGCTTTGTTTTGTTTTTTCTTGTTCATGTGTGGCCGGCCTCCGTGCCGATGTCTGTAAACCGCACCTTTGTTAAGAGAAATTTGTAAGGCCTTAAGGCCAAAGTCATTGGTTTATACATTCCTATATTTGTAGTGGACAGTTCTTGTTTTGCTTGGGTTCAAGGTTTCAACCGTGAAGCTTCCGCTAGAATGCTCTGTGTTAGGATGCGTTTGTTTTGATATTATTTAGTAGCGTCTCCGCCAGTTTGTGGAATATGGTGTGGGGCCCTGGCCAGACCCTCTATTATATTCTTCTTGACGGGTAGAGGTGTTACAATTTGGTATCAGCTTGTTGGTCGATATCTTCCGAATTCGCGGACGAATTCTTTTGACGGGTGGCGAGCACGTGTCAGTGCTGTCGTTATAACACGTAACTTGAACTCAAGAATGTCCACTTAGGTTCTCAAATACACTTGTTTGTTGAACTTGTGTATTCTTTTTGTATGTTTGCCATTTTACTTGGTCGCTAAATTGTGTGTTTTACACATATAGGTGACTAGAAGTGTTGCGGGTCAATCCGAACCTCAACATTCTGTAGAAAGTGCGGCACCAACTGAGGTGCCAACACCTCCTCGATCTGCTAAAATGGTACGTTTCATCATGGAAATGGTACTTGCTGTGATGAATGCTAAGCAGGCTGGGCAGGCACGTCCTGCAGTGGTGCCAACACATGCTGGGGTACGACCAGAACCGGCATAAGCTGTAGTTGATCCGCGGGTAGCAGATCAACAATTGAAGCAATTCCTGAGCTTTAATCCTCAATAATTCACTGGGGCTGGTTCGCCGGCCTAAGCAGAGGATTGGCTTGCAAGGATCAAGAGGATCATTAGTGCGATTAAGGTTGAGGAGGGACAGAAGGTTATCTTGGCCACTTTCCTACTGGAAGGAGAGGCTCGTTTATGGTGGGATGAGATTGAACTGCATCACTTGGCCAGTAGACAACTTGCAGAGGTCTCGATGGACGAATTTTCTCGGTTATTATTGGCACAACATCTGCCAATGCAGCAAAGAATATCGATGGAAATGGAATTTCAACAGTTAACTCAAGGAGATAGTAGTGTGGATGATTACTTACATGAGTTCACACATTTGGGAAGATATGCGGGTACAATCTTTGCCGAAGAAGAGCGTAAGACTAGTAGGTTATATGCGGGACTATAAGATGAGCTGCGGTATTTGCTCTCGAGTTCTGTGAGTCAGGGATTTCAAGCCTTAGTCTCTACGGCTCGGTCTTTGGAGACGGACATGAAAAGGGGTCAAGCAAAGGGGACCTTGGCTGTGACAAAGACAGAGTTCAAGCCGCCGCGTCCGAAGAAGTTTGGGTATCGTAAGAGATGGGGAAAGAAGTCCAAGTCTACTGGATAAGTTCCTTCTCCGACTATGACAGAGACATCTGGGTATGGACCTCGCGCTTGTTTTACGTGTGGGAAGTTGGGCCACTTTGCACGTGATTGTCGAGTTGGTCCTCCAAAGGGTGATAAGAAGACGGGAGCATCTTATGCAGAGAAAGGGAAGACTGTGGTGGAGTCTTCTGCCTTGCACGCGCAGCCCAGGGTCTTCAGTCTTGGACAACAAGAGGCCATTAAGCAGGCTGATGTCGTCACAGTTACACGCAGTTTTAATGTTATTTTATACAGTGTGTTGTGCTTGTTTAATTGTGGTGTTTTAGGTTTTGTCCTTATACGAGAGTATCCGGCGCGAGCACTGTTTGATACAAGTGATTCCCATTCATTTCTTTCTGAAGATTTCGTCTTTCGTATCGGGGTACTTATTCGGACCACGACAGACAGTGTAAAGGTGTTGTTACCTAACGGATGTTTGATGTGCGCGGATAAATCTTGCGGTCTTGAGGTCATGATAGGGAGTCGGTAGTTCAAGGTGGAAACACTAGTATTGCCGATCAAGGAATTTGATTTAATCTTTGGTATGCACTGGCTTTCAGAGCAGCATGCCTGTAGAGATTGCACTTCAAAAGAGGCCACATTCGGGCAGAATACTGAACAAGAGACCAAGTTCATTGGTATACAAGGGATGAGTGGGATGTTGTTATCTGCTCTCCAAGTCATTAAGGCAGTTCGGAAGGGTGCAGAGTTATTCTTCACACTTATAGAGGTGGTGGCGCCAAAGGCAAATGTGAGTGAAGTGACAATTGTGTCAGAGTATGTTGATGTGTTTCCAAAGGACCTTCCGGGGTTACCTCCCCAAAGGGAAATCGACTTCGCTATCGAGTTGGTGTCAGGTGCGAAGCCTGTGGCCCGTTCGTCGTATCGGGTAGCACCAAAAGAGATGGCCGAACATAAAGTTCAGTTGCAAGAGCTGTTGGAGCAGGGATACATACGCCCAAGTATGTCACCTTGGAGTGTGCCTGTTCTTTTTGTGAAAAAGAAAGATGGTAGTTTGCGACTATGTATTGATTATCGCGAACTGAATAAGCTGACGGAGAAAAACAAGTATCCGATTCCACTGATCGATGACTTGTTTGATCAGCTAGCAGGCTCAACCGTCTATTCCAAGTTGGATTTAAAATCCGTGTATTACCAATTGCGGATTAGGGAAGGTGACATTCCCAAGACGGCGTTTGGCACACGCTACGGTCATTATGAGTTCACAGTGATGGTGTTCGGCTTATGTAATACGCCTTCGGTATTCATGGATCTCATGCATCGAACATTTCGCAAGTACTTGGATCTGTTTGTGAACGTGTTCATTGATGATATCCTTGTGCACTCACAATCGGAGGAAGATCATACAAACCATTTGCGATTGGTATTGCACACATTGCGGAGGAATAAGCTGTTTGCCAAGTACTCTAAGTGTGAGTTCTGGCTCTCATCGGTGGCTTTTCTGGGCCATATGGTAAGTGGAGATGGCATAGCGGTGGATCCGGCAAAGATAAGTGTCATTCGTGATTGGCCAGTGATGTCTTCGGTGGCCGAAGTCAGGAGTTTTCTTGGACTGGCAGGCTACTATAGACAATTTGTGGAGAACTTCTCCCGGATTGCTTTGCCTTTGACTACGTTGATGAGAAAAGATCAGAAGTTCGTTTGGACGCCGGAGTGCGCGCGTGCTTTTGAGGAACTAAAGAGTCATTTGACCACGGCGTCTGTTTTGACGTCACCATGTGGTACGGACGGTTTTGAGATATACTGTGATGCGTCAGGGAGCGGCTTAAGCTGCGTTCTCCTGCAGTTTGGCAAAGTGATCGCTTATGGCTCACGTCAATTAAAGATGCATAAGCGTAATTACCCCTTCCATGACTTGGAGTTGACGGCAGTGATCTTTTCGCTAAAGTTGTGGCGACACTATCTTTATGGCGTGAAGGTAGATATTTATACAGATCATAAAAGCCTTAAGTATCTGCTCGATCAAAAGGATTTGAATATGCGACAAAGGATGTGGATGGAATTCTTAGGGTATTATACCTTCGACATTCACTATGTTCCCGGAAAGGGAAATGTGGTCGCTGATGCCTTGAGTCGTTGGACTCCGGTGCGGGCAAGTTGGTTGCGGATACATGACGAGCGTCTAATCCAGGAGTTGGAAGCGTTTGAGATATCTTGTGTTGAGAGGGATTCTTCGGCCGATGCATGCTTGAACTGGATGGAGGTTCAATATGACCTTGCGGACAGAGTTCGGCGGGCAATGGAGTTGGATGAAAGTCTCCAGCGCTATGCAAAGGAAGAGTCTGGTGACCAATTCTCCTGGGATGACGGTTTATTACGGAAGGATGGCCGATTGTGCGTCCAATGTGGGGGTAAATTGCGAGAAGAATTGTTATACGAAGCGCACTTTACAAAGTACTAAATTCACCCTGGGAGCACAAAAATGTACAAGGACATGAAGAAATTGTTCTGGTGGCCCGGTTTAAAGAAGTACATAGCCGAGTATGTGGCTAAGTGTCGTACTTGTGCTTTGGTAAAGGCAGAGTGTCAACGACCTAGTAGTTTCCTGAAATCATTTAAAGTTCCGCAGTGGAAGTTTTAGGAAATTTCTATGGATTTTGTGCACAGATTGTCGAGATCGCAACGCGGAAATGAATCAATCTGGGTGATTGTAGACCGATTAACAAAGGTGGCTCACTTCCTACCAAACAAGCGGGACGATTCAGTGGAAACGTTGGCAAAGCTCTATGTGGAGCAGATTGTTCGATTGCACGGTATCCCCCGAAGCATCGTCACTGACCGTGATGGGCGATTTACTTCAAAGGATTAGAGGCTAATTCATCAGCTGTTGGGCACGAAGTTAGCATTCAGTACGGCCTTTCATCCGCAAACAGATGGCCAAACTGAACGAACCAACATAACAATGGAGGATATGCTCTGTATGTGCGCCCTGGACTTCGATAAGAAATGGGACGATCATCTTGTTATGGTGGAATTTGCCTATAATAATAGCTTCCAAGCGAGAATCGGCATAGCACCTTTTGAAGCTTTGTATGGTCGCAAGTGCCGTACACCGCTAGCTTAGGCAGAAACTGGCGAGTCCAAACTATTGGGACAAAAGGAAGTCGAGGATGCTACCTCAACAATACGCTCTATTCGAGAGAGGCTACTAATAGCCCAGGATCGGCAAGCCAAGTATTACAATGCTAAGCACCGGAATGTGGAGTTCGCGGTAGGTGACTAGGTCTATTTAATGATTAAACCCTTCAAATGCGTATCTCGGATTCAACGGTTGAAAAAGCTAAGTCCGCGATACCTTGGTCCGTTTGAAGTGGTGGAGCAAGTTGGGGAAGCTGCCTATCGGCTAGCTCTTTCATCGGAATTGGGTGGACTGCATGATGTGTTCCACATCTCGGTACTTCGAAAAGCATTCAAGGATCACGCTCAAGTAATTGAGAATGATCGGGTGCCAGTTGATTATGGGCTAACAACAAAGGTGAGGCCCATTCGGATCGAGGATCGAGCCGAGAAACAGTTGCGGAACAAAACGATCGGGATGGTCAAAGTCCGGTGGGACAATTGTGGCCGAGAAGAGCTAACATGGGAGCGAGAGCAGACCATGCGAGCCGAGTTTCCCGAGTTATTTTCGTAACCTTTTCGCTCGTTTGTATATGTGATAGAAACATATATGTCTATTATTGTGTTATGTTGTTATCTCCCTGCTGTCTTCAAATTTCGGGACGAAATTTTATTAAGGAGGGGAGGATTGTAACACCCCAAAAATCTCAAAGGGTCAAATTGAGGTTCAGGCTGGCTGACACGGCCTGGGACACGAGCGTGTCCTAGGGCATGTCTAGGGTACATGTCATGGGACACGGGCGTGTCCCAGGGCGTGTTATTCTTGGTCGAAGATCGTTGAGCCAATGATCGTTGAGTGTCGACACGGCCTGGGACACGGGCTTGCCCCAGGGCGTGTCTTGCTAGGATGGCGATGGGTGGCGCTGAGTGAAGTGACGTTGAGTGGCGTTGAGTGGTGACATGACCAGGAGACACGGGCGTATCCCAGGGCGTGTCATTCCCAAATATTAACCAGAATGTCCTGGGAAGGACACGGTTTGAAGGCCCAGCCGTGTCAATCATGACACGGGCGTGTAAAAAAGTCACCCGGGCGTGTCCAGTGCCCGTGTGGTTCTCGGTAAAAATGGCTATTTCTGTCTCGATGGGGGGACACGCCCCCGATACAGGGGTGTCAGGTGTCGACACGGGCGTGACCCGGGCGTGTCGACACCTGTGTTCTGGTTTGGCTTAAGTTGGTTGTTGACTGCTTCAGGAACACGGCCTGTGACACGGGCGTGTCACTACCCGTATTCGGCCCAGAAAATCAATTTCAGGGATGATCAGAGCCGTTCATTTTCTTTGACCAAGATCCAATGGTCTGGGCTCTTCCCTGGGTTGATAAGGCCGGGAGTGAAGAGGAGAAAGCTCATTTGAGGTTCATCTTTCTCTTTCTAAAGCTAAGAGAGAGGGGGGAGCATGATGAGGAAGAAGAAGGAGAATCCGGCTGCCGGTGGTTCTACGGTGGTCCAAATCGCGAGCCGAGTACGGATTTGCGAAGGCAAGGCTGCTGCGAAGACTTTCATCCGATTGCTTTATGTCCATGGCTCCAAAGCGAATTCCTAGAGTAACGATTTCCTTCTTGGACATGTGAAGTCCTTCTTTCCTTCATTTGCATAGGGAAAACCCTTCCCCGCGAGTATGCGGTGGGTTGTGGCGTCCCTTTGGGTAGATATGTGAAGTCCCCCTTGTTAGTGTCCGGAATCGGAGTACGGACCTAGGCATGCTGTGTGAATCCCATCTGGACGTGTTGGTCTGGATTGGTGATGTTTTGTTTGCATTTCGAAGGAGTCTCCGAGTATTTGATTGTTTGTGTGCAATCTGTGGTGCATACCTGTCGCTTGGTGCAGCAGGAATTATTGGAGGAAGTCCAGGAAATTATGAGAGTTGGTTCAACTCTTGTGACCGTGAGTGTCACTTTACGTGGTGTTGAGCCGTTGGCCGGCAACTATATAAAATGAGGCTTCGTGCCGAACAGGCAAGGTGAAACCGACCCGCGCCTTTATTTGTTGCCTCCGGTACGATGTACTTGGTAGTGGCAAGGCGATTTGAGCAACGGGGGGGTGGCTGATCCGTACCTGTGTTATGTAGGCTAGATATAAGAGAGCCAAGGCATTGGGCTTTCGTCAGCGGCATAATAAGAGTCTTGGGCCTACGTGCCGGACTAAATGCTCATTGGTAGGACCGGTGTTTCCGGTACACCCGAATGTGCCCTGAGTGCACGGAGCGTCGGGCCGTCGTGCCGGCGTTTGTGATATGTATTGACTGTGCGGTCGTGCACGTCTTGCGTGGTTTGCTATACATACTATTGGAAAAATGCTATGCAGGGATGGAATTCCACTGCCCCGTGCCAGGGGCAGGATCGTTATAATTGGTCAGCTGAATGCTGATCGTTCCCCTGTTTGCCACCGCTTGGTGGATTAGTTCTTGCAGGTGCAGGAGGTGCTGGTCGAAGCGGGACTTAGCGGGTTGAAGCCCAAGCTGCGTCGCTACCCTCGAAGGCTTTGTTTTGTTTCTTCTTGTTCATGTGTGGCCGGCCTGCATGCTGATGTCTGTAAACCACACCTTTGTTAAGAGAAATTTGTAAGGCCTGTAGGCCAAAGACTTTGGTTATACACATTCCTATGTTTGTAGTGGACAGTTCTTGTTTTGCTTGGGTTCAAGGTTTCAACCGTGAAGCTTCCGCTAGAATGCAATGTGTTAGGATGCGTTGGTTTTGACATTATTTAGTAGCGTCTCCGCCTGTTTGTGGAATATGGTGTGGGGCCCGGGCCGGACCCTCTATTATATTCTTCTTTACGGGTAGAGGTGTTACAATTTGGTATCAGCTTGTTGGTCGATCTCTTACGAATTTGCGGACGAATTCTTTTGACGGGTGGCGAGCACGTGTCAGTCCTGTCATTATAAAACGTAACTTGAACTCAAGAATGTCCACTTAGGAAAGCAAATACACTTGTTTGTTGAACTTGTGTATTCTTTTTGTATGTTTGCCGTTTTACTTGGTCGCTAAATTGTGTGTTTTACACATATAGGTGACTAGAAGTGTTGCGGGTCAATCCAAACCTCAACATTCTGTAGAAAGTGCGGCACCAGCTGAGGTGCCCACACCTCCTCCATCCGCTAAAATGGTACGTTTCATCATGGAAACGGTACTTGCTGTGATGAATGCTCAGCAGGCTGGGCAGGCACGTCCTACAGTGGTGCACACACTTGATGGGGTACGGCCAGAACCGGCAGAAGCTGTAGTTGATCTGCGGGTAGCAGATCAACAATTGAAGCAATTCCTGAGCTTTAATCCTCCATAATTCACTGGGGCTGGTTCGCCGGCCCAAGCAGAGGATTGGCTTGTAAGGATCAAGAGGATCATTAGAGCAATTAAGGTTGAGGAGGGACAGAAGGTTATATTGGCCACTTTCCTACTGGAAGGAGAGGCTCGTTTATGGTCGGATGAGATTTTACTGCATCACTTGGCCTGTAGATAACTTGTAGAGGTCTCGATGGACGAATTTTCTCGGTTATTCTTGGCACAACATCTACCAATGCAGCAAAGAATATCGATGGAAATGGAATTTCAACGGTTAACTCAAGGAGATCGTAGTGTGGATGATTACTTACATGAGTTCACACGTTTGGGAAGATATGCGGGTACAATCTTTACCGAAGAAGAGCGTAAGACTAGTAGGTTATATGCGGGACTTCGAGATGAGCTGCGGTATTTACTCTCGAGTTCTGTGAGTCAGGGATTTCAAGCCTTAGTCTGTACGGCTCGGTCTTTGGAGACGGACATGAAAAGGGGGCAAGCAAAGGGGACCTTGGCTGTGACAAAGCCAGAGTTCAAGCCACCGCGTCCGGAGAAGTTTGGGTATCGTAAGAGATGGGGAAAGAAGTCCAAGTCTACTGGACAAGCTCCTTCTGCGACTGTGATAGAGACATCTGGGTATGGACCTCGCGCTTGTTTTACGTGTGGGATGTTGGGCCACTTCGCACGTGATTGACGAGTTGGTCCTCCAAAGGGTGACAAGAAGACGGGAGCATCTTATGCGGAGAAAGTGAAGACTGTGGTGGAGTCTTCTTCCTTGCACGCGCAGCCTAGGGTCATCAGTCTTGGACAACAGGAGGCCATTAAGCAGGCTGTTGTCGTCACAATTGCGCGTAGTTTTAATGTTATTTTATACTGTGTGTTGTGCTTGTTTAATTGTGGTGTTTTAGGTTTTGTCCTTATACGAGAGTATTCGGCGCGAGCACTGTTTGATACAAGTGCTTCCCATTCGTTTCTTTCTGAAGATTTCGTCTTTCGTATCGGGGTACTTATTCGGACCACGACAGACAGTGTAAAGGTGTTGTTACCTAACGGATATTTGATGTGCGCGGATAAATCTTGCGGTCTTGAGTTCAAGATAGGGAGTCGGGAGTTCAAGGTGGAAACACTAGTATTGCCGATCAAGGAATTTGATATAATCTTTGGTATGGACTGGTTTTCAGAGCAGCATACCGGAATAGATTGCACTTCAAAAGAGGTCACATTCGGGCAGAATACCGAACAAGAGACCAAGTTCATTGGTATACAAGGGATGAGTGGGATGTTGTTATCTGCTCTCCAAGTCATTAAGGCAGTTCAGAAGGGTGCAGAGTTATTCTTCACACTTGTAGAGGCGGTGGCGCCAAAGGACAGTGTGAGTGAAGTGCCAATTGTGTCAGAGTATGTTGATGTGTTTCCAAAGGACCTTCCGGGGTTACCTCCCCAAAGGGAAATCGACTTCGCTATCGAGCTGGTTCCAGGTGCGAAGCCTATAGCCCGTTCGCCGTATCGGGTAACACCAAAAGAGATGGCCGAACATAAAGTTCAGTTGCAAGAGCTGTTGGAGCAGGGATACATACTGTTGGGATTTGTCTCCACAATACCTCAGATTTGTAGGAAGTCAGACCTTGAACTAAGATGAATTAAGGTGTATTTGATATTGTGTTTGAGTTGTATGTGTGCAGGTTCTTATTGCCAAGTGTAGACCAATGTCAGTCTATAATGGGCCACAAAACACAGGACCATACAATGTAATTCCTCATTGTGTGATCAAAGATGTTGGCTCATGTATAGCCTCTCTATTTGGACACACTTCATCAACATGCACTTGGACCTATGGAGTATTGAAGTCTATCTCAGAAGAAATTTTCTAAGTCCACATACTCGAGTACTTCTTTGGTATACTCGAGTAAGTGAGTCTGTACTGGAGTAGGTTGGGCTACTTACTCGAGTGGATTCTCTATATACTCAAGTATGAAAGCTTATACTCGAGTAGATTTTCTTTCACTCGAGTAAGTGATACCTTATACTCGAGTAGATGGTTAGTTACTCGAGTAAGCGTTCTGTTTGAACTCGAGTAGATCTGGACTTCTTATCCTAGAAAGTTTCTAAGTCCACATACTCGAGTAGTTCTCTGAAATACTCGAGTAAGTAACTCTGTACTCGATTAGATTGATTTCCATACTCGAGTAGGTTAGTGATCACTCGAGTAGTTTTCCTAAGATACTCGAGTAGTCTATCTTCCCCATACTCGAGTATTTCAAACTCTTATACTCGAGTAGCTCTTCAAGTTTTATCTGAGAAATTTTTCCAAGTGTTTATACTCGAGTATATTTGCTCATACTCGAGTTGGTTCTCTAAGTCACTCGAGTATTGATCCCTGCAGCACTCGAGTAATTTCTATCTTTATACTCGAGTATATCCCACATATCCACTCGAGTATGTAACCTCTTACTCGAGTATGTCTCTGTCTCTCGAGTGTGTCTGTTCGAATTCCAGAATATCTCAAAGTCATGTTTCTTTGTGTATTTTCAAAAAGTCCTTTCTGATTGGTCCACGTGTCATCCATAATTATGCTTATGACCGTTGGAGACCACCTATAAATAGGTCTTTTCAGACTTGACTAAATACACGCGTTTACAGAGATTATTTTTAAGAAAGAGAAAATCCCGAAAACCCTAATCTTTCCATCCGCCGCCATTAAAGTTTCGGAAGAAGCTCTGGATCGCCTTCTCTCTGCCGCAGCTATAGATCTCTAATTATCAAGCGATCCAGACTCAAGAAGAATCATCCGATCTCTCCGTGCGTCATCGTCTCTGATTTTTTTTCTTGATCGTGGTGATTCCAGATCTCAGAATCGTGGATCTCTCTCAAGTCTTCTTCAACTGCTTCTGTTCAAACCGAAAAGCTCTCAAGAAGAAGATAAAGTCAAAGATCTAGATCTGTGCTAATTGTTGTTTGTGTTTTTCTTTTCAAACAAATTTCATTGTAGGAGATCTATCTCCGAGTGGTAGGAAGTTTTATCTTCCGAGTATAGATCCGTTTGGGATCGAGTTTTGTAGGAACATAGTTCCGATATGTAGGGTTGGTTTGCAATCCGAGATAGTGGAGTAGCCGAGTCTAGTGATTTGCTAGATTGGTGAGGAAAGTGGACGTACCCAAGATTGGGGAACCACTATAAATCTCTTGTCGTCTGTGTGATTGCTTGATTACTTATCTGTGCTGTGTTAATTTTTTTTTATTCCGCATTTGGCAGGCATTTCACCTATTCACCCCCCTCTAGGTGATTTAGGTTGACAACTTAGTTTTCTCAATTGGTATCAGAGGGAGGTTGATCGTTAAAAGGTTAACACCTTGATCTAATCCTCACCAAGTTGTCTCCAGAGAAGTATCAAGCATGAGTAAGACCAAGGATTTTGCTAAGCTCCCTATCTGCACCAAGAACAATTTCCCTATGTGGAAGGAAAGAGTTAAGTTCTTCATGGAAGTAGTAGATCCCCGGATCTTCATGATTGTGGAAGAAGGTCCGCATGTTCCTATGACTGCATCAACAGTAGACCCAACCAAAAAGGTCCCAAAGAAATTGATGGACTTGGATAAGGACGAGATTGCACTTGTCTCCCTAGACAAGAAAGCTAAAAATATTATCGCAAGTGCAGTCGATGACTCAATGCTGTAAAATCTTATACATTGCCAATCTGCCAAGGAGATGTGGCAATCCCTGGTGACTCTGATGGAAGGGACTGAGGATGTTAGGGATGATCAGAGATCCCTCTTAAATCAGAAGTATGAAACCTTCCGACAAGGTCACAAGGAACCCATAGCTGACACATTTGAAAACTTCTTTAAGATAGTCAATGGACTGAGAGTGTATGGCCGAGTCTTTACTAATGGGGAGCTGAATGATAAGTTTCTGAGATCTCTCACCAAAGAATGGGACAACAAAGTCTGTGCCATCCGAGAGTTTGGCAGACTAGTAGAGACAGATCCACATAATCTATTTGGCAAGTTGATGTCCTATGAACTGCAGATCAACTCCAGAAAAGCCGAAGAAGAGAAAAGTTGCTTCTCCTCAAAAGTGAAGTCGGTTGCTTTAAAGGCTGACAGTTCAAGGAAGGGCAAAGCTGCCTCGCCAGCATCTCCTCAAGAAGTAAGTGAAGAAGAAGGCTCCGAGCAAAGCACCTCAGGCTCAGAACTATCTGAAGGAGTGTTCTCAATACTTTCACGGCAGTTCAAGAAATTCTTGAATAAAAAGAAGCAATGGAGAGGCAAGGATGCCTCATACAGAAGATCACGACATGACGGTGATCAGCGAAAGAATGGCTCAAGTAGCCATGACAGGTATAACTCCAAACAGAACAAACAGATTTCAACTGACATCGTTTGCTATTGTTATAATAAGCCAGGTCACGTCATCGCGGACAGCCCTCACAAGAAGAAAGAGGGTGGCAGAAGAGAGGAAAAGAAATCCTCATACCACAAGAAGAGGACAGAGAAGAGCTTATTAGCCAAGAAGAGCAAAACTCTCAGCGACTCCGACTCAACTGAGTCGAGTGAAGAAGAGGAAGCCTACTTTGGGCTCATGGCTCACTCTGATGATGAACAAGTCCCCCAGTTCACTGGGGAGGTAAAAACTCACACTCCTCTCTATGAATCTGATAATGATAATGAGTAAGAGGGTTATTCCTCTGAGGATGAATCTGAACTTATGGGACAATATAAGGAGTTACTCACAGCTTATGAAAAATGTCGCAGAGTCGTGAAAACTCAAGACAAACAGATAAAATCTCTACAGGCTAGTGAGAGTAGCTTGAGAGAAGAAGTCACCAAGACTAACTCTCTTCAAGAGAACTTCAATGCTGCTATGGAAGAATGCAATCGAGCTCTCAAGCACATCTACCTTAAAGAGGAAATCATTAATGAATTGGAACAAGAACTCAAGGCTGAGAAGAAACTTGTTGAGAGTTTCTCCAAGCCTAAGACAGTTCTTCCACTCGTTGCTGAGTTCTTAGCTAAGGCCAAGGGTGCTGGTATAGGCCACATTGGTGCTTCTAGTAGATCTTCTAGGAGAAACAAGGCCAAGAGAAAGAATAAGGCTGCCCAGAAGGCTCTAGCTGAAGAAAAAGGGAAAGCTCCCTTGGAACCAGTATTGTTCAAGAAAGTTATCTTTCCTACGAACGAATTCGACTATGAGTCCACCTATGGACACTTCTCTAGGCCGATCCCCGAGAAGCCTAAGTCAAGATACAAAGGTTGGACTCGTCCTCGTAACTTTGGCGAGAGTGTCTTCAAGGCAGCTTATGAAGAGATTCAACTTCAGAACTATGGACCATATGCTCATGGTCATAACATCAAGAAGACACCAAAGGTAAAACCTATTGTGGAAAAGCCTATGAAGGAGAAGACTTCATGTAGCTGCCACCATCATGAAGCTTCCTCCTCCAAGAGTGAAGTTCCTTCTAGACCATCACTTCAGAAAATCAAGCAGGAATACACTAGGCAAAGATACAACAGGTTCGACTGTTGGTGCTGTGGCAGAATTGGTCATTTTGCCATCGATTATTGGTTCAATCCTAGAAATGCTACAACCCCTTAAGTTAGCAACGTGAGAATGACCACTCATGAGGCTAATGCTCGTAGGGGCAGTATTCTAACTCGAGACCAAGGACCCAAACTTGTTTGGGTTCCTAAGGCTAAGTGATTGTAATTGCAGGTATGTCCAAAGACCACCAAAATGCCAATCTGGTACTTGGACAATAGATGTTCTCGACACATGACCGGGACAAGGAGCCTACCCCAGAACTTCACCTCAATCTGCAACGGACCAAAGGTCATCTTTGGAGGTTCAGATCGAGGAATAACTAAAGTCTACGGTATGATTACTAACGGTAGCGTATCCTTTTCGGATGTAGCCTATGTTGAAGGATTGGAACACAATCTCATCAGCATAAGCCAACTATGCGACAGAGGATACGTGGTTGAATTTCATGCTGACAAGTGTTTGATAAAATCGATTGACAACATGGAAACTGTTTTATCAGGCACTCGAAGCAGAAATATTTTCTGTTTAAATTTCATTTTTATAGACTCTTCCACACCAATGTGTTTTTTAGCAAAAAGTAGTGCATCTCTTGCTGACCAATGGCACAAGAGACTAGCACATATTAATCTCAAAACTATTAATAAACTATTCTCTCAAAACTTAGTATGTGATGCACCTAATGTCAAGTGCGTTACAGACAGTCTTTGTCACGCCTGTATCAAAGGCAAGCAAAAAAGGAGTTCATTTAAAAGCATAATAGGCAAGGATTCCAATAGAAGCTTACAGCTTCTCCATATGGACTTGTTTGGTCCACTGCAAGTTAGAAGTTTGGGAGGTAAGGAATATACGTTGGTTATTGTGGATGATTACTCGCGCTTTGCGTGGGTGTCCTTTCTGAAACACAAGTTAGATACCTTCAGTACTGTCACTAGTTTTGTTAGGCAAATCCAAAATGAATACTACTATTCCGTAGTCAAAATCAGAAGTGACAATGGAACGGAATTCAAGTCTGGAGCCATGGCAGAATTCTGCAAAAGTCAAGGTATCTTTCATGAGTTTTCCTCTCCTCGCACTCCACAGCAAAATGGAGTAGCTGAGAGAAGGAACAGAAAACTCATTGAGCCTTGCCAGACCATGTTGAGTGATGCCTCACTTCTAGAGTATTTCTGGGATGAAGCCGGCAACACCGCTTGTCACGTGCAAAATCGAGCTCTCATCAACAAGAACCATGATAAGACTCCCTACGAACTTCTAAAAGGCAGGAAACCAACCATTTCATATTTTAGAATCTTTGGCTGTAAATGCTTCGTACTTAACAACGGCAAGTATCACACTACCAAGTTTAGTGAGAAAAGCTTTGAAGGTTTTTTTGAAGGTTATAGTAGCCATAGTAAAGCCTATAGAGTATTTAATAGAAAAACTCTGGTGGTAGAAGAGTCGGTACACATTGTATTTGATGAGACGAGTCTGCTGCAAAGCAACTCTTCTAGTATGCCTATTGAAGATGCAGGTACAAAGATGAAGGAACTCATCTTGGATGAACCTACTCAAGATAAAGATGAGACGTTCATCAAGATCACTTTTACAACCCCTATTGGAGAGGTAGATGATCAAGATGAAGAACACATCCCAGCTCAAGATGCAACTCCAGTGGCTGAAGAGATCCCAGATGCAAGGACTCTAGAGTTCAGACACATGAAGGATCATCCCTTAGACCAAATCATAGGAGATCCTCGGGATGGCGTCAGAACTCGTCGAGGTACAACTAACGAAAATTTACACTTAAGTTTTCTTTCACAGGTTGAACCAAAGAAATTTGAGGAAGCCAACTCCGACGCATCCTGGATTCTAGCCATGGAAGATGAGCTGAATCAGTTCAAACGATGCAAAGTTTTGACACTTGTCCCTAGACCCAAGAGGAAGAATGTCATTGGGACAAAGTGGGTCTACCGGAACAAGATGGACGAAGATGGAACAATCATAAAGAATAAAGCCTGACTTGTCACCAAGGGCTATCGTCAAGAAGAAGGAATCGACTTTGACCAAACATATACTCTAGTGGAAAGATTGGAGGCGATCAGGTTATTCCTTGCCTACGCTGCACTTAAGGGCTTTACCGTCTATCAGATGGACGTCAAGTCCGCCTTCCTGAATGACGACATAAAGGAAGAAGTGTATGTAGAGCAACCGCCAGGTTTCGTTGACTCAACTTTTCCTAATCATGTTTATTTACTGCAAAATGCCTTATATGGTCTTAAACAAGCTCCTCGAGCTTGGTATGAAATGCTGTCTACCTTTCTTCTTGAAAACAAGTTCACAAGAGGAAATATAGACAAGACATTATTTCTTAGGGAAATAAAAGGCAAGATTTTGCTAGTGCAAATTTATGTCGATGACATTATTTTTGGCTCTACAAACAACAACCTCTGCAAGAAGTTTTCTAAACTTATGCAAGGGAAGTTTGAAATGAGCAGTATGGGAGAGCTGAAGTATTTCTTAGGGCTTCAAGTGAAACAATCTAAGGATGGAATCATCATCTCACAGACCAAGTTCACCAAAGAGCTACTTAAGAAATTCGGAATGGAGAATGCAACCTCTATGAGTAATCCAATGGCCTCAGCTATGTCTCTGGAGAAGGATGAGAAAGGGAAACCTTTTGATGAAACCAAGTACATAAACATAATTGGGTCCTTGCTCTACCTTACCGCAAGAGACCAGACATAATGTTTTCCACATGTGTATGTGCTAGATTTCAGGTGAACTCTAAGGAATCTCACTACATTGCTGCAAAGCGAATCTTGAGATACCTCAAAGGTACACCAAATCATGGCTTATGGTACCCAAGAAGTAATGATAGTGAACTAATTGGATTTTCAGATGCAGATTTTGCAGGAAGCAAAGACGACAGGAAAAGTACTTCCGGGACTTGCCAATTTCTCGGAAGGAGACTTATTTCCTTGAGCAGTAAGAAGCAGAACTGTGTAGCCATCTCAACACTTGAATCAGAGTATATCTCTGCAGGCAGCTGTTGTGCACAGCTTCTATGGATCAAGAATAAATTTGAAGACTATAACATGAAGTTCCAGAACGTTCCACTATTCTGCGACTCATCCAGCGCAATTGCAATCGTCAACAACCCAGTCTCCCACAGCCGGACAAAGCACATAGAGCTTCGATATCACTTCATCCGGGAGCATGTAGAAAATGGAGACATAGATCTACAATATGTCTCCACAGACAGGCAAGTTGCCGATATATTCACCAAACCGCTGGAGGAGTCCAAGTTTTCATTCTTCAAAACGGAACTCGGGCTGCTCAACAAAGAGGAGTAGTGATGGTGGATTCAAAGATAGGCTCAGAGTTGAAGATATCAGTGGCAGTAAAATTCTCCCAAGCAAATCGTCCTTCAAAATGATATACTCGAGTATATAGAGACTTATACACGAGTAAACGGAAAATACTCGAGTAACAAAATTTCCATACTCGAGTAGTTAGTAATCTACTCGTGTATGTACTCGACCTACTCGTGTATACTCCATCTCATACTCGTGTATACTCCATCTCATCCTCGTGTATACTCCATCTCATACTCGTGTATGGCGAAATATACTCGAGTATACGATAATCAGTAATTTGAAAATCTCCTTTCTTTTTCTTATTCGCACCAAAGTGTTTGCCGCTCCGTAACAGGTATGATTTTATCCTTATCACTCCTACTTAAACCTAATTAGGGTCATATATATATTTAGAAAAATCGGAAATCCTTTCCACTCCTCATTCTCCCGAGTAGCCGTCGTCGCTTCATATTCCGGAACCCGCAGAGCTCTGTCGTTTTCGTCTCTTCTGTACTCCAGAATCGCCGATGGCTCCCTCCTCCAAGATCGGAATCGGCTCAGAGCTCGACCCTGAAGGTATAGCCGACCTCTTTGATGATTTCCGAAACCTGCTAATTCTGTTCGACACCGCCGGACTCTCGTTCATCCTCCAGACTCCGTGCAAAGTCATTTTTCCTACAGTCGAGGAATTCTACAAAAATCTGAAGGTCAAGCGCATTGGTACAGTTCTAAAATCCAAGGTCAGTGGGATCAAAATCCGTCTGGACAAAACTTCCTTAGCTACTCTGCTAAAATTGCCAGTGGTGGATGAAGAAGATGATCTGACTCCTGAAGATTCCGACAGAACCAGCTTCTTCTGTGGAACAAACCCGTATGAAGCATATTCGTTTCGCCGTGTAGATTACAATTCATAGGGCAAATTTCTTGTGCATGTGATTGCCAAAGTTATTCTATGCAAAACCTATTCCCTCAGAGAAATTTCCCAAAATCTTTTTGACGTTATGCAAGCCATAGTCTGCCGGAAGAAATTCTAGTTTGGAATGATGATACTGGACAAAATCAGAGAAAGTGTGAAAAAACCAAGCTATGCCAGGATTATCTCACTCCTCCTCCATGAGATTAATGCTACAGTGTTTGATTTATCTAAAGGCACTCCCCTCCATCATATGAAGAAAGTATCCATCCTCTCAATCTAAAGATATGAAATCAAACTCCTCAACATTGCTCAAGCCTCAAAAGCAGCTGTTACCTCAGAAGATGAGCCCAGAGAGCCCCTTGTCTCAGATGACAGGATTCCATCTCCTCCTTTACATCACACTATTACCACCTCGGGTACAATAGTTGAGGGGGAGCCTGCCTCATCTAATCCTCAGCACAAAGCTTCAGAAGACTCTTCTCAGCAAGATCTGATCCAAGATCCTACTCCTCCGCCTTCTCCACCTCCAGAAGATCTCACCTCAGAAGTTCAAGCTCAAGAAAACCTTCTCTCTACTGCTGAAGATATTAACAGACTAATTGATGAACTCAGGTCCGATGCTCCAGTGTTTCAAGATGATTCAGTTATGCTATCTCCTGAGGATCACTCTCAAGCTTCTCCTTCCCTGCTAAGGATCCTTCTCCCTCCCCTGCAAAGGATCCTTCTCCCTACCCTACAATGGTACCCCCTACCTCTCCTGCTCAGTCCCTTGATATATAGCAAGGTCAGCCAGATATTAATCTACTGTCTGATGACGAGGACATGTCTCCAGAACCAGTGGATGCTCCTCTGAGGACACTAGACTTCTCTCTTCCCTCTTTAATCAATACAGAAGATTCAGTTGTGATACCACCCTTCAAGAGATTTGAAAGCTCAGTTGTGATTACTGAAATTCCCCCATGGGTTGCTCCTGTTCCCTCAGCCTCTACCCCAGCCTCAGATCCCTCTAGCTCCTCAGATTTATTAAGTCAGATTGGGCAAATGTTCCGTGAACAGAGAAAATACTTTGATGATTCTCTGGCATCAGTAAACAACAAGATCTCTACTCTTGAAACTGAGATGAGTAGAGGCTTTGCTGAAATTCAAGCAAACACTAATGAGCTCAAGAGACTATTTCAGTTGGGTGGCAAAGCCCTAGATCATACTATCACCAGTATAGGTGTACTCAAAGATCAAGCTGAAACAGTTGCAAATAATCAGATTCAATTAGAAAAGGAAGCTGCCGCAAATGTTATGAAAGTTTGTGACGAAGTTGGAACCTTTAGAGATGAAGCAATTGCCAACTCTTAGTAGATATCACCAAGGGGGAGAAGATAGTCAAAGAACAAGTTGAAAAAATATCTGAACAATCTTAAGCATCTGTGGATAGTCTAGTCAAAGAAATGAAAGCAGACATCCTTGCTCAACTTCAATCTGTAAAATTCTATATCTATGACACTGCTATATGGGTGCATAATCAGAACTTTCCCAACTCCCAACTTAACCCTGCCATTATTCCAAAGGTCCTAGATCCTCTTGAAGAACATCCTCCCTCAGGTGCTCCAGATCAGGCTAACTTTCTAGCTCAGGCCAACATTCCAGAGTATGTGCCAGTCCTCTCACCTAGACCTACTGGTGACATGACTGAGCCTCCTCTTTCTTATGCTGATATGTGGCAAGATGAGTTTCCTCCAAGTTCTCAGGGTGCCCCTAGAAAGAAAAGGAAATATGGTGACAATGCTTCTGCTAGTCGTTCTGCACCAAGGAGAGAGCCTGCCCCAGATACAGAAGGTAGACCAGAAGTTGTTCATGCAGAAGTTTGGAGTCCTACCTCCAAGTCTCTTATCCTTGATACCTTGAAGCTGGTAACATATTTTGGTGAAAATAGAGATCACTACTATAGCAACGCAAAATGGAAAGCGTATGATGTATCTCAAATCAAAATCAGATTGCATGACAGAAATGTGGGATATAACAATCCAGCTGCTCCTCCAAGGCTCAAGACCTATTTTCCCAAACCTTTCAGCTACCTGGAGAGGCAAGAGCTTAAAAGAGAAAGACTGCATAGAGGATCCCCTTCTTGAGTGAATGAGGGTGTGGATATGGACATTTAATCTTTTGAAATCATTTCTATATATATATATTTGATTCTAATTATGGCCATCTTTATTATTCCTGTTTCATTTTTTTTCAGTATATATTTAGTTGTTCTTTTTACTCTAAGTAATTCACCTTAGTGTAGAGGGTGCTGACATCTATAAATAGGGGGAGATTGTTGGGATTTGTCTCCACAATACCTCAGATTTGTAGGAAGTCAGACCTTGAACTAAGATGAATTAAGGTGTATTTGATATTGTGTTTGAGTTGTATGTGTGCAGGTTCTTTTTGCCAAGTGTAGACCAAAGTCAGTCTATAATGGGCCACCAAACACAGGACCATACAATGTAATTCCTCATTGTGTGATCCAAGGTGTTGGCTCATGTATAGCCTCTCTATTGGGACACACTTCATCAACATGCACTTGGACCTACGGAGTATTGAAGTCTATCTCAGAAGAAATTTTCTAAGTCCACATACTCGAGTACTTCTTTGGTATACTCGAGTAAGTGAGTCTATACTCGAGTAGGTTTGGCAACTTACTCGAGTGGATTCTCTATATACTCAAGTTCCGATGCGTGTTCAAAGACAAGAGCCCTAGTACCATCCCGGGCATAACAGCTCTACCCCTTCCCTTTAGCCGCCACTGCTATCTCAACGCCTGAAGCGTTGTGGATTGATTGTGGTATGAAAGCTTATACTCGAGTAGATTATCTTTCAATCGAGTAAGTGATACCTTATAGTCGAGTAGATGGTTAGTTACTCGAGTAAGCGTTCTGTTTGAACTCGAGTAGATCTGGACTTCCTATCCTAGAAAGTTTCTAAGTCCACATACTCGAGTAGTTCTCTGAAATACTCGAGTAAGTAACTCTGTACTAGAGTAGATTGATTTTCATATTCGAGTAGGTTAGTGATCACTCGAGTAGTTTTCCTAAGATACTCAAGTAGTCTATCTTCCCCATACTCGAGTATATCAAACTCTTATACTCGAGTAGCTCTTCAAGTTTTATCTGAGAAATTTTTCCAAGTGTTTATACTCGAGTATATTTGCTCATACTCGAGTAGGTTCTCTAAGTCACTCGAGTATTGATCCCTGGAGCACTCGAGTATTTTCTATCTTTATACTCGAGTATATCCCTAATATCCACTCGAGTATGTCTCTGTCTCTCGAGTGTGTCTGTTCGAATTCCTGAATTTCTCTAAGTCAAGTTTCTTTGTGTATTTTCAAAAAGTCCTTTCTGATTGGTCCACGTGTCATCCTTAATTATGCTTATGACCGTTGCAGACCTCCTATAAATAGGTCTTTTCAGACTTGACTAAATACACGCGTTTACAGAGATTATTTTTAAGAAAGAGAAAATCCCGAAAACCCTAATCTTTCCATCCGCCGCCAATAAAGTTTTCAGAAGAAGCTCTGGATTGTCTTCTCTCTGCCGCAGCTATCGATCTCTAATTCTCAAGCGATCCAGACTCAAGAGGAATCATCCGATATCTTCGTGCGTCATCGTCTCTGATTTATTTTCTTGATCGTGGTGATTCCAGATCTCAGAATCGTGGATCTCTCTCAAGTCTTCTTCAACTATTTCTGTTCAAACCGAAAAGCTCTCAAGAAGAAGATAAAGTCAAAGATCCAGATCTGTGCTAATTGTTGTTTGTGTTTTTCTTTTCAAACAAATTTCATTGTAGGAGATCTATCTCCGAGTGGTAGGAAGTTTTATCTTCCGAGTGTAGATGTCACAACCCGCATTTTCTCCAAATATAAGAACTATCAGAGTATGAGAAAATACCCGTCATGATGCCACGTCAAGCAGGGGATAACCGCTGACGCTCAGGCAAAACCAACTACAAACTTTATGCTAGAAAATCCTGAGTTTTACGAATAGAAAATCAGTTATATTTTAGAGACCGTATCCCTCGGCTCAGTGGATCACCTAGTCCACAAAAGAAAAACTATATTTATACGCTGCGGAAAGAAAAATACTTTAATTAGGTTTTACACCCTAAAGAGCGCACAAGGGTCCCAAGAGAACTACTCATGTTATGCAAGACACTACATTTAATTTATATAATATATAAGAAAACGGTTTTCATACGTGATTTGGAAAATAGTGGTTAAGTCTTGTAAAACATGCTGATCATGAGCTTTATTTATAATACTAATTAGGGTTGGAAATAACTAGCAACCTAGCATAAAACCTTCTCAGAGCAAGTAGACTATCTCCAGAAAACGGTAGCATCATAAGTAAATATATCCACTACAAAGGTAAGAAAAACTACCAGTGGGCGCCAACAACCTGACACGAACCCACCGGCACATATGTATGTCTGCAAGAAGGTACAGAAAACTATCTCACTAACACGGTAAACGGAGCTCCAAAGCCCGGGAGTCCACCAGCAACACCACAGCCTCAGCTAGCCACCAGACCGGCTACAACTCAGAACCTGAGGCATTCCAAAAGAAAACAGAATACCTCAGCAAGCAACAAGGTGAAAACAACTGCATGTAAGAGTCAACCAAAAGGAAGAAGTAATTGAAAAACATGCAGTAGGAAGAGTCACAACTGTCCAAAACAGGACAATATGAAAAGCACAACGAGCAAAGCAAACAGCAACAACCTAACTCCGGAACAACATCCTGCCGGGCCTACTAGGCTACCAAGAGCCAAAAGTGCTGCGAGCTACCAAGGAAGAAACTTCTAACACCCTAAACTGCGGGAAGTGGTAGTAGCAAAAACAAACAACGAGGAACCAGATCGGAGGCAACCGTAGTCCCCCAATCCACCATGTCCAAGTCAACAAGCTCGAGGGTCTACATGTGAAAGCACAAGGGACCTTCCACCCACACATGCCCAGCCCGTACCTGGAGCACGAAAACAAGAGTGGCTTTGGCTATGTCACACATCTCTACCCCCCTGAAGAGCTATAAACCACCACTACTAACCACGACCCACGATTCGGCCTTTAAGAAGGTAAAGAAAAAGGCCGACAAGGAAATACCAGAAATAAAAGAAGAAAACCACTCGGGACGAAAAACAAGGTAAAGGAAGAGTGTTGAAAAGAATCAACACGACAAGGCGCTGAGTGAGACCCACTCAGTGCCAACCTAAACCTTGGCGTTGAGTGAGCTACCCTCACTTAAAGCCAAAACCAAACTCTAACCACAATTCCACTAAGGTAAAACGGAGCTCGATGATTGTCGACCGGGGTCGACGATAGTCGAACGGCCTAAAGCAGAAACCGAGATCGACGATCTCCAATCAGAGATCGACGATAGTCGAACGATTCTAATACAGAAGAAAAGGCAGGGAATTTCCAGTACTCGAGTAGTTACCAACTACTCGTGTACCTCATCCCTCTACTCGAGTAGTTGCCTACTACTCGAGTACCTCAATCCGCTACTCGAGTAGTTGCCGACTACTCGAGTACCTCAACCCGCTACTCGAGTAGTTGCCGACTACTCGAGTATGCTAAAGCCACTACTCGCGTATCTACAAACCTGCACTCGAGTAGATGCCTACTACTCGAGTAAACCAAACCACTTACTCGAGTATCTCGAGTCCACTACTCGAGTAACTCAAAGCCCCTACTCGAGTAGTTACCTACTACTCGAGTAACTCAAATACCCTACTCGAGTAGTTACCTACTACTCGAGTAAACCGAAACCCCTACTCGAGTAGTTACCTTCTACTCGAGTAAGCCAAAGCACCTACTCGAGTATCTCGAAACCACTACCCGAGTAACTCAAATCCCCTACTCGAGTAGTTACCTACTACTCGAGTAACTCTAAGGCTAATACTCGAGTATCTTAACCCACTACTCGAGTATCTCAAAGCCACCACTCGAGTATCTACCACCTACTCAAGTACTCCATAACTAATACCCGAGTAATCCACCTCTACCTCACGAGTAACATACTCCAATACTCGAGTAAAACACTTACTAACTTCTGGAAAATCACCCCCCCTCCCCTCCTAACACTCCATCTAGGCTATACCCAAACCAGAGCAAATCTGAACAAAGATAAACGGCATTACGCCGGCAAAGTTGGGTTCCATCAGCACAAGTAGGGGGGGTCAATAGGAAGAACTAATTCCTATAGATAGCAATAAATATGAGAACAACAAGGCATCTAACCTGGGCTAACAGGGATTTCAATTTCAGCAAAAATAATCAAAAAGAAACTTGGCAAGGGAAAGAATACCACTTGCCTCAACTTTCAGCGAAGCTTGGATGGCTCTCCTCCTCTTCACACGGAACAAACAGCCGCAGCACCTAGAATAAATCTCACGGCCATTAATGGCGGAAATCTCCAAAACCGAAAACCCAAATCTCATCAAAACTCCACGAAAATCGAATATCTTACCGTCGAAATGAAGATCTCGGAGAGAGCAAGACAACGCCGCTTTCGGACTCGAATTCCGTCCACGAACAAGCCCGGAATCGCCGACCAAAGGAGGTACAGGACGGGCGGTTTTCTCCTCTGTTCTTCTGAGAACAAGCCGACGGTTTCTCTCTCAGGAAAAGAAGAAGAAGTGGGCCGTCATTTCTTAAACAGAGCTTTTATACGAAAAGCTAAACACCGGTTCAGCAATAACCGAACCCTAAAACGCCGAATTACTTAATTTCATTAAGTAAATACCAAAAAGGAATAGCCAGAATATGGCTGCCACCAAGGCAAGGCAATAACTGCCCAAATTAATTCTCCCGCAGAATTTATTAATCGGCCAAAACCGAAGGGCTACAGAACAAGCCAAATCAATTTAATTAATTGATCACAAATACTAATAACACACCAAACGACACGAAAACTGAATCACCTCGGAATTCGACGAAATTCGCACCGTAGTTAAATACCCACGCTACGAACACAACGGAGAAGTCGAAATTAACTTTCGCCGAACAGAACTCGAGTTATACCCAAACAAAGCCAAACACAAACATCCCCCCGAGAGGCCACAACGAGGCACCCAAAATGACTCGGCTTGCTAGGGAGATCTTGCCAACAGGCTACCAAACAGGGCACTCAGTTCAAAGGAGCTAAACCATGCTCCACATATGGCACAAGCCACAGAAACACGTCATCGTAACGCCAACGAGAATACAAATGAACGCAGGAAAATCGGGGGCGTTACAGTCACTCCCCCTAAAAGAAAGTTTCGTCCCGAAACTTTACGCACAACACTCCTACTAAAGAAGGAGAAACAACTAATCGGAGTTACAAGAAGGAAAACATACCGATTAAATCAACGAAACAAGTGAGGGTAAGCCCTCCTCATAGCCGGCTCTAACTCCCAAGTCGCGCTTTCCAAATCCTGATTCTTCCATAGAACCTTAACCATCGGTATGGACTTCTTTCCCAACACACGCTCCTGGGTATCCAAAATACGAACCGACACCTCAACAAAAGAGAGGTTGGGCTCCAACTGGGGCACAACATCTAAGAGCTGCCCACTGCTGCGCACACACTTCCGCAATTGGCTAACATGAAAAACATTATGCATACCTGGGAAGTTCGCTGGTAAATCCAATCTATATGCTGACACGCCAACCCGTTCCAAAATCTCAAACGGGCCCACATACCTTGGGTCTAACTTCCGATTCTTACCAAATCTCTTAACACCTACCATCGGGGAAACTTTGAGGAATACAAGGTCCCCGACGGAAAACTCCAAAGCAGACCTACGCCGGTTGGCGTTCTTTTCATATCTCTCTTGGGCTATACGAAGCTTCTCCCGAATAAGCTTCACTGCGACTTCCATTTCCTCAAGCGCATCGGGACCCAACAAAGGCCTCTCACCAGCCTCAGCCCAAAACAACGGAGTCCTACAACGCCTCCCATACAAGGCTTCGAACGGAGCCATCTGCAAACTTTCCTGATAACTGTTGTTGTAGGCAAATTCCATGAGTCGCACCCGCTCATCCCACGCTCCACCGTGGTCTAAAATATAGCACCAGATCATATCCTCAACAATTTGGTTCACCCTCTCCGTCTGCCCATTGGTCTGCGGGTGGTAGGCAGTAGAATACCTCAGATCCGTACCCAAACCCTCCTGCAGACTCTGCCAAAAACGAGAAGTGAACCGGGAGTCTCGATCAGAAATGATGCTAACCGGCACACCGTGGAGTCGGATGACTTCATTCATGTATAACTCCGCTATCTTCTTCATCGGGTAATCAATCTTATAAGGTACGAAGTGAGCGCACTTCGTCAATCTATCTACTACAACCCAAACCGAATCAAATCCTCTCGGGGATTTTGGTAAACCCGTAATGAAATCCATAGATATACTCTCCCACTTCCAAGTCGGGATCTCTAGCGGAGTCAACTTACCACCAGGCCTTCCATGATCGGCCTTCACACGTTTGCAAGTGTGACACTCGGCAACAAATCGGGCTATATCTCCTTTCATGCCTAAGATCAGGATCGTCCTTCTGGTGCAGCCTAGTCAAAGAAATCCAGGACGGCTCTGCCACTGACAAACTACTCTGCAAACTACAGCATCCCACTGATATATCCATAAGGAGGAACTCCTCTACTAAACGATCGGCGGAGAGGTTAAAGATCTTTCCTGTCTTTCGGCTCAGGGCGTCGGCCACCACGTTGGCCTTGCTCGGATGATACTGGATTTCTACATCATAATCAGCCACATACTCCAGCCACCGCCGCTGACGCAGATTCAACTCCTTCTGCGTGAACACGTACTTTAGGCTCTTATGGTCAGTGAAGATCTTGCATTGAGACCCATAAAGTAGGTGTCTCCACAACTTCAAAGCATAAATAACTGCTGCAAACTCGAGGTCATGCGTGGGATAATTCTTCTCATGAGTCTTCAGTTGCCTTGACCCATAGGCAATTACCTTTCCATCTTGCATTAATACGCACCCCAAACCTACATGCGAAGCATCCACGTAGACATCATAATCTACTCCCTCAGTAGGCAGGGTCAGAACGGGAGTAGTGCACAATCTCTCCTTTAGCTCAAGAAAAGCTTCCTCGCACTTTTCGCTCCAAACAAACGCCACATTCTTCTGAGTCAACTTGGTCAAAGGTGCGGCTAGGGAAGAGAAACCCTCCACAAATCTTCTGTAATAGCCAGCCAACCCTAAGAAACTCCTGATCTCTTTAGGCGAACTCGGTCTACTCCAATCCATCACTGCTGCAATCTTTTCTGGATCGACCGAGATCCCCTCCTTGGACACCACGTGGCCTAGAAAAGAATGTTGAGGCAACCAAAATTCGCACTTGCTCAACTTGGCGAATAACTTGTGATTCCTCAACTCCGATAGGACCAAACGCAAATGCTGCTCATGCTCCTCAGCACTGCGTGAATAAACTAACACGTCATCAATGAAGACCACAACGAACTTATCGAGAAAATCCTTGAACACCCGGTTCATCATATCCATGAAGGCTGAAGGTGCGTTGGTCAGACCAAACGACATTACCAGAAACTCAAAGTGTCCATGTCTCGAACTTAACGCAGTCCGCGGAATATCTGCCTCACGGATCCTAAGCTAATGATAATCAGAATGAAGATCGATCTTGGAGAACACCGTGCTACCACGCAACTGGTCAAACAAATCATCGATCCTCAGCAGAGGGTACCTGTTCATGATAGTGACCTTGTTTAACTCTCTATAGTCGATGCAGAGCCGCATCGACCCATCTTTCTTCTTTACGAACAAAACAGGAGCACCCTAAGGCGACGAACTCTGCCTAATAAACCCCTTAGCTAACAGCTCATCCAACTGAACTCGCAACTCCTCTAACTCACGAGGGGCCATCTGGTACGGCGCCTTAGCAGTAGGACGCGTACTCGGCTCTAAATCGATCACAAACTCAACATCCTGATCAGGAGGAAGACCAGGAAGATCATCAGGAAAAACATCGGTGAAACCACAAATAATAGGAATCTCTTCCAAGCGTGGCACGCTAACAACGGCTCCAATCGCCGAGACTAAACAAACACAACAATCAGAAAGAAACAATCTCTGAGCACATACCACAGAGATGATAGGAAAATCCTGACACAGAGCAGCATACACGCTGCCGGGCTGACCGTCGTCCCTAATGAAGTCCAAGCGCTTTCATTTGCACTGAATGACTGCATCATACCGAGAGAGCCAGTCCATACCCAAAATGACATCAAAGTCCTCCAGATCAATCATTTTCAGGTCCGCCTTCGCAAGAAAGTCCCCCAACAAAACCGGGCAATCCAAAATGCCCAAATCTGACAACACAGATTCACCAGAAGGAAACTTGACACAGAAGGAATCCCGAACACGATCTAGAGTCAATCGATGACGCTCTACAAAGGCTCTAGCCACGAACGAGTGGGTAGCGCCGGAGTCAAACAGAATACGCGCCCAGCGGTTCTTCACCTTAAACTTCCCTATAGGAACACACCAACTAAGGAACTACCATAGCAATATCGCAACACTCTAGCAAATAAAACTACCAGGCTAGAAAAACAGCAATCAACTAACCTGAAATAACCTGGGTCGAAGTCTGAGCCTCCTCAGAAGAAATCACGTTCAGCTTCCCTTTTCCCTTGTCCACACGCGGAGGTGGAGGTAAAGCCTGTAACGGAACTGCAGGAAGAACTGACTGAACCTAAGGACACCGTAACTTGATGTGACCCTTCTGCCCATACTCTGTCCTTGGTCCAACACTGGGCCACATCATGCCCGGATCGCTTGCAAACTGAACAAGAGACATCTCTCCTAGGAGCACCCTGGATCGCATGAACCTGTTCCTTCTTCTGAGCTGCTGACCTCTTAAAACATTTCTCGACAGGATGGCCTGATCGGCCACAGAAAATGCACACTACTCGGCTCCTATTTCCCGGAACAGCATCAGGTACCAGAGGCTTCTTCCCCTCCACAGACTTTCTCTTATCCTTTCTCATTTGCTGGCCTCTGCTCTTTGCCGTTTCAATAGCCTCAACCTTAAGAGCAGCCTCTACAACTCCAGCATAAGTCACTGACCCATAAGCACTGGTCAACTGCTGCACTTCGCTCCTCAAACCACCAAGAAATCTCTTAACTCGATCAGCCTCAATGCCGACCAAGGCAGGGGCAAAATGGCTCAACTTGCTAAATTCTATTTCATACTCACTCACCGTGAGTTGCCTTTGCTTCATATTGAGAAAGTCATTCATGAGGCGGTCACGCTCAAGCGAAGGCAAGAACTTCCTTAACAACATCTCCTTAAACATTTCCCAAGAGCATCCAGCTACTAAGCTCTCCTTCTCTCTCAGCCACCAACTCTTAGCCAATCCTTTAAGCTGATAGGTGGCTAGCATCGCCCTCTGGTAGCCTGCGATCCCTAAATACGAAAACATCTCCTCCATGGAGATTAGCCAATCATCTATAACCATGAAATCTGCCTTCCCGTCATAAGTGGGAGGGCTCAGTCTCTGAAATTGCGAGATGAAGGCCATCTCCGCTGGCACCACCACTGGAGGTCTCACGAGCGCAGGGGGAGGAGGAACAGCTAACCCCCCAGCAGGAACTTGCGCACCCTGATCCTGTCCTGCCATAACTTCCACCAAAGACTGAATCTGGGCTTGCACCTCCCCCAACTGTCTGCCCATAGCTTCGCTACTCTAACGCAGACTCTCGATTATCGCATCACGCTGAGCCCCGGACGACTCACCTTCAGACAGGGGAGTCGATCGAGTCGCAGGTCGCCTAGCCATCCTATAATCATACCACCCCAAATTAGATCACCTAACAACAACTAGAACCCAAACACAAGCACAGACCATACATATATAGATATAGACTTAAAGCTGTTAAACTTGCTCTGAGAGTCTATCTTTTTAACAAAAATTTGATGACATGCCCTAACCTAGGATGGTTAACCACCAACTTACTAACTCCTGTGCCTAGATCGGGAATGCATGACTTTAAATTAATTTGAAAGCTAATGCGTGTACATATGTCATCCTGCAAATCTTTAGCTTGGCATGTTGTGCTTATGTAATGATATGCTATGCATGTTTGTGCTATGCATTCTAAAAAGACCCTAATGCATGTTATGAGCGGCGTACACATGAAAATGTTATGCATCCCATACTACATAACATTTCCATGCAATGAAAAAGAAACGTGCTAGTCGCAGTCATGTGGTGAGGTTATGCATCCCATACTACATAACCCTCACATGTAGCCCCTATGGTGGATCCATATACGAACACATATTATGCATCCCATACTACATAATATGCCTCATATACTTCATGTTATGCCATGAGTGTAGTGTTCGTGCTTTTGCCAAGACGTGCTGATGACATATCAATGTGTGAATGACATGATGCTGAACTACTAAAGCAAACAAAGGAAGGTTGCTCAACTAACTTGTCAAGCAACCTCCCTCTGATACCAACTGTCACAACCCGCATTTTCTCCAAATATAAGAACTATCAGAGTATGAGAAAACACGCGTCATGATGCCACGTCAAGCAGGGGATAACCGCCGACGCTTAGGCAAAACCAACTACAAACTTTATGCAAGAAAATCCTGAGTTTTACGAATAGAAAATCAGTTAAATTTTAGAGACCGTATCCCTCGGCTCAGTGGATCACCTAGTCCACAAAAGAAAAACTATATTTATACACTGCGGAAAGAAAAATACTTTAATTAGGTTTTACACCCTAAAGAGCGCATAAGGGTCCCAAGAGAACCACTCATGCTATGCAAGACACTACATTTAATTTATATAATATATAAGAAAACGGTTTTCATACGTGATTTGGAAAATAGTGGTTAAGTCTTGTAAAACATGCTGATCATGAGCTTTATTTATAATACTAATTAGGGTTGGAAATAACTAGCAACCTAGCATAAAACCTTCTCAGAGCAAGTAGACTATCTCCAGAAAACGGTAGCAGCATAAGTAAATATATCCAGTATAAAGGTAAGAAAAACTACCAGTGGGCGCCAACAACCTGACACGAACCCACTGGCACATATGTATGTCTGCAAGAAGGTACAGAAAACTATCTCACTAACACGGTAAACGGAGCTCCAAAGCCCGGGAGTCCACCAGCAACACCACTGCCTCAGCTAGCCACCAGACCGGCTACAACTCAGAACCTGAGGCATTCCAAAAGAAAACAGAATACCTCAGCAAGCAACAAGGTGAAAACAACTGCATGTAAGAGTCAACCAAAAGGAAGAAGTAATTGAAAAACATGCAGTAGGAAGAGTCACAACTGTCCAAAACAGGACAACATGAAAAGCACAACGAGCAAAGCAAACAGCAACAACCCAACTCCGGAACAACATCCTGCTGGGCTACCAAGAGCCAAAAGTGCTGCGAGTTACCAAGGAAGAAACTTCTAACACCCTAAACTGCGGGAAGTGGTAGTAGCAAAAACAAACAACGAGGAACCAGATCGGAGGCAACCGCAGTCCCCCAATCCACCATGTCCAAGTCAACAAGCTCGAGGGTCTACACGTGAAAGCACAAGGGACCTTCCACCCACACATGCCCAGCCCGTACCTGGAGCACGAAAACAAGAGTGGCTTTGGCTATGTCACACAACTCCACCCCCCTGAAGAGCTATAAACCATCACTACTAACCACGACCCACGATTCGGCCTTTAAGAAGTTAAAGAAAACGGCCGACAAGGAAATACCAGAAATAAAACAAGAAAACCACTCGGGAACGAAAAACAAGGTAAAGGAAGAGTGTTGAAAAGAATCAACACGACAAGGTGCTGAGTGAGACCCACTCAGTGCCAACCTAAACCTTGGCGTTGAGTGAGCTAGCCTCACTCAAAGCCAAAACCAAACTCTAACCACAATTCCACTAAGGCAAAACAGAGCTCGACGATTGTCGACCGGGGTCGACGATAGTCGAACGGCCTAAAGCAGAAACCGAGATCGACGATCTCCAATCAGAGATCGACGATAGTCGAACGATTCTAAGACAGAAGAAAAGGCAGGGAATTTCCAGTACTTGAGTAGTTACCAACTACTCGTGTACCTCATCCCCCTACTCGAGTAGTTGCCTACTACTCGAGTACCTCAACCCGCTACTCGAGTAGTTGCCGACTACTCGAGTACCTCAACCCGCTACTCGAGTAGTTGCCGACTACTCGAGTACCTCAACCCGCTACTCGAGTAGTTGCCGACTACTCGAGTATGCTAAAGCCACTACTCGCGTATCTACAAACCTGCACTCGAGTAGATGCCTACTACTCGAGTAAACCAAACCACTTACTCGAGTATCTCGAGTCCACTACTCGAGTAACTCAAAGCCCCTACTCGAGTAGTTACCTACTACTCGAGTAACTCAAATCCCCTACTCGAGTAGTTACCTACTACTCGAGTAAACTGAAACCCCTACTCGAGTAGTTACCTTCTACTCGAGTAAGCCAAAGCACCTACTCGAGTATCTCGAAACCACTACTCGAGTAACTCAAATCCCCTACTCGAGTAGTTACCTACTACTCGAGTAACTCCAAGGCTAATACTCGAGTATCTTAACCCACTACTCGAGTATCTCAAAGCCACCACTCGAGTATCTACCACCTACTCGAGTACTCCATAACTAATACCCGAGTAATCCACCTCTACCTCACGAGTAACATACTCCAATACTCGAGTAAAACACTTACTAACTTCTGGAAAATCACCCCCCCCCCCTCCCCTCCTAACACTCCCTCTCGGCTACACCCAAACCAGAGCAAATCTGAACAAAGATAAACGGCATTATGCCGGCAAAGTTGGGTTCCATCAGCACAAGTAGGGGGGGTCAATACGAAGAACTAATTCCTATAGATAGCAATAAATATGAGAACAACAAGGCCTCTAACCTGGGCTAACCGGGATTTCAATTTCAGCAAAAATAATCAAAAAGAAACTTGGCAAGGGCAAGAATACCACTTGCCTCAACTTTCAGTGAAGCTTGGATGGCTCTCCTCCTCTTCACACGGAACAAACAGCCGCAGCACCTAGAATAAATCTCACGGCCATTAATGGCGGAAATCTCCAAAACCGAAAACCCAAATCTCATCAAAACTCCACGAAAATCGAATATCTTACTGTCGAAATGAAGATCTCAGAGAGAGCAAGACAACGCCGCTTTCGGACTCGAATTCCGTCCACGAACAAGCCCGGAATCGCCGACCAAAGGAGGTACAGGACGGGCGGTTTTCTCCTCTGTTCTTCCGAGAACAAGCCGACGGTTTCTCTCTCAGGAAAAGAAGAAGAAGTGGGCCGTCATTTCTTAAACAGAGCTTTTATACATAAAGCTAAACACCGGTTCAGCAATAACCGAACCCTAAAATGCCTAATTACTTAATTTCATTAAGTAAATACCAAAAAGGAATAGCCAGAATATGGCTGCCACCAAGGCAAGGCAATAACTGCCCAAATAAATTCTCCCGCAGAATTTATTAATCGGCCAAAACCGAAGGGCTACAGAACAAGCCAAATCAATTTAATTAATTGCTCACCAATACTAATAACACACCAAACGACACGAAAACCGAATCACCTCGGAATTCGACGAAATTCGCACCGTACCTAAATACCCACGCTACGAACACAACGGCGAAGTCGAAATTAAATTTCGAAGAACAGAACTCGAGTTATATCCAAACAAAGCCAAACACAAACATCCCCCCGAGAGGCCACACCGGGTCACCCAAAACGACTCGGCTTGCTAGGGAGATCTTGCCAACAGGCTACCAAACAGGGCACTCAGTTCAAAGGAGCTAAACCATGCTCCACACATAGCACAAGCCACGGAAACTCGTCATCGTAACGCCAACAAGAATACAAATGAACGCAGGAAAATCGGGGGCGTTACAGTAGATCCGTTTGGGATCGTGTTTTGTAGGAACATAGTTCCGAGGTGTAGGGTTGGTTTGCAATCCGAGATAGTGGAGTAGCCGAGTCTAGTGATTTGCTAGATCGTTGAGGAAAGTAGACGTACCCAAGATTGGGGAACCACTATAAATCTTATGTCATCTGTGTGATTGCTTGATTACTTATCTGTGCTGTGTTAATTTTTTTTATTCCGCATTTGGCACGCATTTCACCTATTCACCCCCCTCTAGGTGATTTAGCTTGACAACTTAGTTCTCTCATATATGCCCATGTATGTCACCTTGGAGTGTGCCTGTTCTTTTTGTGAAAAAGAAAGACGGTAGTTTGCGGCTATGTATTTATTTTCGCGAACTGAATAAGCTGACGGAGAAAAACAAGTTTCTGATTCCACGGATCGATGACTTGTTTTATCAGCTAGCAGGCTCAACCGTCTATTCCAAGTTGGATTTGAAATCCGGGTATTACCAATTGCTAATTAGGGAAGGTGACATTCCCAAGACGGCGTTTGGCACACGCTACAGTCATTATGAGTTCACAGTGATGCCATTCGGCTTATTTAATGCGCCTTCGGTATTCATGGATCTCATGCATCGAACATTCCGCGAATACTTGGATCTGTTTGTGATCGTGTTCATTGATGATATCCTTGTGTACTCACAATCGGAGGAAGATCATGCAAACCATTTGCGATTGGTATTGCACACCTTGCGGAGGAATAAGCTGTTTGCCAAGTACTCTAAGTGTGAGTTTTGGCTCTCGTCGGTGTCTTTTCTTGGCCATGTGGTAAGTGGAGAGGGCATAGCGGTGGATCCGGCAAAGATAAGTGCCATTCGTGATTGGCCAATGATGTCTTCGGTGGTCGAAGTCAGGAGTTTTCTTGGACTGGCAGGCTAATATAGACGATTTGTGGAGAACTTCTCCCGGATTGCTTTGCCTTTGACTACGTTGACGAGAAAAGATCAGAAGTTTGTTTGGACGCCGTAGTGCGCGCGTGCTTTTGAGGAACTAAAGAGTCATTTGACCATAGCGCCTGTTTTGATGTCACCATGTGGTACGGACGATTTTGAGATATACAGTGATGCGTCAGGGAGCGGCTTAGGTTGCATTCTCCTGCAGTTTGGCAAGGTGATCGCTTATGGCTCACGTCAATTAAAGGTGCATAAGCGTAATTACCCCTTCCATGACTTGGAGATGGCGGCGGTGATCTTTTTGCTAAAGTTGTTGCGGCAATATCTTTATGGCGTGAAGGTAGATATTTATACAGATCAAAAAAGCCTGAAGTATCTGCTCGATCAAAAGGATTTGAATATGCGACAAAGGAGGTGGATGGAATTCATAAGGGATTATACCTTCGACATTCACTATGTTCCCGGAAAGGGAAATGTGGTCGCTGATGCCTTAGGTCGTCGGACTCCGGTGCGGGCAAGTAGGTTGCGGATACATGACGAGCGTCTAATCCAGGAGTTGGAAGCGTTTGAGATATCTTATGTTGAGAGGGATTCTTCGGCCGATGCATGCTTGAACTGGATGGAGGTTCAATATGACCTTGCGGACAGTGTTCGGCGGGCAATGGAGTTGGATGAAATTCTCCAGCGCTATGCAAAGGAAGAGTCTGGTGACCAATTCTCCTGGGATGACGGTTTATTATGGAAGGATGGCCGATTGTGCATCCCTTGTGTGGGTAAATTGCGAGAAGAATTGTTATACGAAGCGCACTTTACAAAGTACTCAATTCACCCTGGGAGCAGAAAAATGTACAAGGACATGAAGAAATTGTTCTGGTGGCCCGGTTTAAAGAAAGACATAGCCGAGTATGTGGCTAATTATCGTACTTGTGCTTTGGTAAAGGCAGAGTGTCAACGACCTAGTGGTTTCCTGAAATCATTTCCAGTTCCGCAGTGGAAGTTTGAGGAAATTTCTATGGATTTCGTGCACGGATTGCCGAGATCGCAATGCGGAAATGACTCAATCTGGGTGATTGAAGACCGATTAACAAAGGTGGCTCACTTCCTACCAAACAAGCGGGACAATTCAGTGGAAATGTTGGCAAAGCTCTATGTGGAGCAGATTGTTCGATTGCACGGTATCCCCCGAAGCATCGTCAGTGACTGTGATGGGCGATTTAATTCAAAGGATTGGAGGCTAATTCATCAGCTGTTGGGCACGAAGTTAGCATTCAGTACGGCCTTTCATCTGCAAACGGATGGCCAAACTGAACGAACCAACAACCCAGGTCACGTCATCGCGGACTACAGTTATTCAGAATGGAAAGCTTATGAAGTATCCCAGATCAAGATCAGACTTCATGACAGGAATTGGGGATACAACAACCCAGCTGCTCCTCCTAGGCCCAGAACATATTTTCCTAAACCATTCAGTTACCTAGAGAGGCAAGAGCTGAAGAGAGAAAGAATGCACAAAGAAGCCCCTTCTTGAGTCAATGAGAATTTGGAAATGGACCTTTTAATCTGTTAAAAACGTTTATATATATATATTTGATTCTGATTATGGCTATCTTATTATTTATCCTGCTTCAGTTTACTTTATTTTTTTTGAGTATATGTGTGTTGTTCTTTTTACTCTAAGTAATTCACCTTAGTGTAGAGGGTGCTGACATCTACAAATAGGGGGAGATTGTTGGGATTTGTCTCCACAATACCTCAGATTTGTAGGAGGTCAGACCTTGAACTAAGATGAATTAAGGTGTATTTGATATTGTGTTTAAGTTGTATGTCTGCAGGTCCTTATTGCCAAGTGTAGACCAATGTCAGTCTATAATGGGTCACCAAACACAGGACCATACAATGTAATCCCTCATTGTGTGATCCAAAGTGTTGGCCCATGTATAGCCTCTCTATTGGGATACACTTCCTATACATGCACTTGGATTGGTGGGCTGAAGTATGGAAGTTTATTTTTTCAGAAGAATTTTTCTAAGTCCACATACTCGAGTTGATTCCCTATATACTCGAGTAAGTGACTTAATAATCGAGTAGATCCTAAGACATACTCGAGAAGACTCTGTATACTCGTGTAGATAAGCTTATACTCGAGTAGATAGTTAGTCACTCGAGTAGGTCATAATTTATACTCGAGTAGATCCTTCTGTTCTTAGATCCGAAATTTTCTCTAACTCCACATACTCGAGTACCTCTTTTGTACACTCGAGTAAGTGAGTCTGTACTCGAGTAAGTTGGATTACATACTCTAGTAGACTGTATTGTACTCGAGTAGGTGATAACTTGTACTCGAGTAGTTGTTTAGTTACTCGAGTAAGTGTTCTGTTCATACTCGAGTAGTTCTGCACTTCTCATCTCAGAAAGTTTCTAAGTCTACCTACTCGAGTAGTTCCCTATATACTCGAGTAAGTGACTCTGTACTCGAGTAGTTGTTTTCATACTCGAGTATTTTAGTGATTACCCGAGTAGTCTTCCCAAGATACTCGAGTAATTCATTTTCCCCTCACTCGAGTATCTCCAACTCTTCTACTCGAGTAGTTCTTTCTATTTTATCTGAAAATTTTTCTCTAAGTGTTTTTACTCGAGTATATACTCTCATACTCGAGTAGTTCTAAAATCACTCGAGTGTTGATCTCTGAATCACTCGAGTAGCTTCTCTTCTTATACTCGAGTATGCTCCTCCTATCCACTCGAGTATATAACATCTTATACTCGAGTATGTCTCTTCTCTATCTCGAGTATATCTGTTCAACATTCCTGAAATTCTCCAAGTACAATTTCGCTGTGTATTTCGAATTAATCATTTCTGATTGGTCCACGTGTCATCCCTAATTAAATTTCTGACCATTGGAGTCCACCTATAAATAGGTCCTCTCAGATTTGACTAAAAATAAGCTTTACAGAGATTATTATTTTAAGAAAGAAAGAAGTTCCCGTGAACCCTAATTTCTCACGCCGCCGCCATTGCCGTTCATGGAAGAAGGTCTGGATCGATGATCTCCGATCGCTGCTTTCAACTCTGTTTCTCCAGAGATCCAGACAAAAGATAATCACTCGATCTCGCCGAGCCTCAAAGATTTCTGATCTATTTTCTCGATCGAGGTGATTCCGTTTTTCAGATCTGTGGATCTCTCTCAAGTCATCTTCAACATAATCTGATCAAGCCAAAGTTCTCAGGAAGAAGACTATCAAAGATCCAGATCTGTGCAATATATTGTTTGTATTTTCTTTTCAAACAAATTTCATTGTAGGAGTTTTTCTCCGAGATTTGTAGGAAGGCTTTATCTTCCGAGTGTAGATCTGGTTTGGATCGAGTTTTTTAGGAATGTGGTTCCGAGGTGTAGGATTGTTTTCAATCCGAGATAGTGGAGTAGCCGAGTCTAGTGGTTTGCTAGATCGGTGAGGAAAGTGGACGTACCCAAGATTGGGGAACCTCTATTAATCTCTTGTCGTCTGTGTTTTTGCTTGATCTGTGCTGTGTTAATTTTTTATTCCGCATTTGACACGCATTTCACCTATTCACCCCCCTCTAGGTGATTTAGGTAGACAACTTAGTTCTCTCAATTGGTATCAGAGGGAGGTTGATCGTTAAAAGGTTAACACCTTGATCTAATCCTTACCAAGTTGTCTCAAGAAAAATTTCAAGCATGAGTAAGACCAAGGATTTTGCTAAGCTCCCTATCTACAACAAGAACAATTTTCCTATGTGGAAGGAAAGAGTTAAATTCTTTATGGAAGCAGTAGATCCCCGGATATTCATGATTGTTGAAGAAGGTCCCCACATTCCTATGACCACCTCCACCATAGATTCATCTAAGCAAGTTCCCAAGAAATTGATGGATCTAGATAAGGACGAGATTGCACTTGTCTCTTTGGACAAGAAAGCTAAAAATATTATCGCAAGTGCAGTCGATGACTCAATGCTGCAGAATCTGATTCATTGCCAATCTGCCAAGGAGATGTGGCAATCCCTAGTGACTCTAATGGAAGGTACAGAAGAAGTGAGGAATGATCGAAGGTCCCTACTGAACCAGAAATATGAAGCCTTCAGGCAGGGTCATAAGGAAGCCATAACTAACACTTTTGAGAACTTCTTCAAGATAGTAAATGGCCTAAGAGTTTATGGACGTGTCTTTACCAATGGGGAACTCAATGACAAATTCTTAAGATCTCTAACCAAAGAATGGGACAATAAGGTATGTGCCATTCGGGAGTTTGGAAGGTTAGCTGAGGCGGACCCGCAGAATCTGTTCGGAAAGCTTATGTCTTACGAGCTGCAAATCAACTCAAGAAAAGCTAAAGAAGAGATAAGCAGGTATGCATCCAAGGAGAAGTCTGTCGCTCTAAAGGCACATAGCTTAAGGAAGACAAAGGCTAGCTCTCCTGCCCCAGTTCCTGAAGCTGATGAAGAAGAATCATCTGAGCCAAGCTCATCTGGCTCAGAACTATCTGAAGGAGAGTTCTCATTGCTCTCCCGGCAATTCAAGAAATTCTTAAATAAGAAGAAGCAATGGAGAGGCAAAGATGCCTCATTCAGAAGATCACGACGTGACGGTGATCAGCGAAAGAAAGGCTCAAGTAGCCATGACAGGTATAACTCTTAACAGAACAAACAGATTTCTACTGCCATCATTTGTTATTGTTGTAATAAGCCAGGTCACATCATCGCGGACTGCCCTCACAAGAAGAAAGAGGGCGGCAGAAGAGAAGAAAAGAAATCCTCATACCACAAGAAGAGGACAGAGAAGAGTCTAGTAGCAAAGAAGAGCAAAACTCTCAGCGACTCCGACTCATCTGAGTCGAGTGAAGAAGAGGAAGCTTACTTTGGGCTCATGGCTCACTCAGATGATGAACAAGTCCCCCAGTTCACCGGGGAGGTAAAATCTCACACTCCTCACTCTGATTCTGATGATGATAATGAGCAAGAGGGCTATTCCTCTAAAGATGAATCTGAACTCATGGGTCAGTATAAGGAGTTACTCACAGCTTACGAAGAATGTCGTAGAGTAGTGAAAACTCAAGCCAAAGAGATAAAATCTCTACAGGCTAGTGAGAGCAACTTGAGAGAAGAAGTCACCAAGACTAACTCTCTTCAAGAGAACTTCAATAGTGCTATAGAGGAATACAATCAAGCTCTCAAGCACCTCGACCTTAAAGAGGAAATCATCAAGGAATTGGAACAACAACTTGAGGCTGAGAAGAAACTTGTTGAGTGTTTCTCAAAGCCTAAGACAGTTCTTCCACTCGTTGCTGAATTCTCAGCTAAGGCCAAGGGTACTGGTTTAGGCCATATTGGTTCTTCTAGTAAATCCTCTAGGAGAAACAAGGCCAAGAGAAAGAATAAGGCTGCTCAGAAGGCTCTAGCTGAAGAAAAAGGGAAAGCTCCCTTGGAACCTGTTCTGTTCAAGAAAGTTATCTTTCCTACGAACGAACTCGACTATGAGTCTACCTATGGACACTTTTTTAGGCCGATCCCTGAGAAGCCTAAGTCAAGATACCAAGGTTGGACTCATCCTCATAACTTTTGCGAGAGTGTCTTCAAAGCACCTTATGAAGAGATTCAACTTCAAAGCTATGGTCCTTATAATCATGGTCATAACATCAAGATGACACCAAAGGTAAAACCTATTGTGGAAAAGCCTATGAAGGAGAAGACTTCATGTAGCTGTATTCATCATGAAGCCTCCTCCTCCAAGAATCAGGTTCCTGCTAGAACATCACTTCAGAAAATCAAGCAGGAATACACTAGGCAAAGATACAACAGGTTCGAATGTTGGTGTTGTGGCAGAATTGGTCATTTTGCCATCGATTGTTGGTTCAATCCTAATAATGCTACAACCCCTCAAGTTAGCAACGTGAGAATGACCACTCATGAGGCTAATACTCGTAGGGGGAGTTTTCTAACTCGAGACCAAGGACCCAAACATGTTTGGGTTCCTAAGGCTAAGTGATTGTATTTGCAGGTATGTCCAAAGGCCACCAAAATGCCAATCTGGTATTTGGACAGTGGATGCTCTCGGCATATGACCGGGACAAGAATCCTACTCCAGAATTTCACCTCAATCTGCAACGGACCAAAGGTCATCTTTGGAGGTTCAGATCGAGGGATAACTGAAGGCTATGGTATGATTTCTAATAGTAGCGTATCCTTTTCGGATGTAGCCTATGTTGAAGGATTGGAACACAATCTCATCAACATAAGCCAACTATGTGATAAAGGATACGTAGTTGAATTCCATGCTGACAAGTGTTTGATAAAATCGGTTGACAACATGGAAACTGTTTTATCAGGCACTCGAAGCAGAAATATTTTCTGTTTAAATTTCATTTGTATAGACTCTTCGACACCAGTGTGTCTTTTAGCAAAAAGTAGTGCATCTCTTGCTGACCAATGGCACAAGATACTAGCTCATATTAATTTCAAAACTATTAATATATTATTCTCTCAAAACCTAGTACGTGATGCACCTAATGTCAAGTGCGTTACGAATAGTCCTTGTCACGCCTGTATCAAGGGCAAGCAAACAAGGAGTTCATTTAAAAGCATCATAGGCAAGGATTCCAATAGAAGCTTACAACTTCTCCATATGGACTTGTTTGGTCTACTGCAAGTTAGAAGTTTGGGAGGTAAGGAATATACGTTGTTCATTGTGGATGATTACTCGCGCTTTGCGTGGGTGTTCTTTCTGAAACACAAGTCAGATACCTTCAGTATTTTCAACAACGTTGTTAGGCAAATCTAGAATGAATACAACTGTTTTGTAGTCAAAATCAGAAGTGACAATGGAAAGGAATTCAAGTCTGGAGCCATGACAGAATTCTGCGAAAGTCAAGGTATCTTTCATGAGTTTTCCTCTCCTCGCACTCCACAGAAAAATGGAGTAGCTGAGAGAAGAAACAGAACACTCATAGAGGCTTGCCAGACCATGTTGAGTGATGCCTCACTTCCAGAATACTTCTGGGCTGAAGCCGTCAACACCGCTTGTCATGTGCAGAATCGAGCACTCATCAACAAGAACCATGATAAGACTCCTTACGAACTTCTAAAAGACAGGAAACCAACCATTTGATACTTTAGAATCTTTGGCTGTAAGTGCTTCGTACTTAACAACGGCATGTATCACACTACCAAGTTTAGCGAGAAAAGCTTTGAAGGAATTTTTGTAGGTTATAGTAGCCATAGTAAGGCCTATAGAGTATTCAATAGAAAAACTCTGGTGGTAGAAGAGTCGATACATCTTGTATTTGATGAGATGAGTCTGCTGCACAGCAACTCGTCTAGTGTGCCTATTATAGATGTAGGTACAAAGTTGAAGGAACTTAGCTTGGATGAAACTACTAAAGATAAAGACGAGATGTTCATCAAGATCACCTCTACAACCCCTATTGGAGAAGTAGATGATCAAGATGAAGAACACATCCCAGCTGAAGATACAACTCCAGTGGCTGAAGAGATCCCAGATGCAAGGGCTTTAGAGTTCAGACACTTGAAGGATCATCCCGTTGATCAAATCATAGGAGATCCTCGGGATGGCATCATAACTCGTCGAGGTACAACTAACGAGAATTTACACTTAAGTTTTCTCTCACAGGTTGAACCAAAGAAATTTGAGGAAGCCAACTCCGACGCATCCTAGATTCTAGCCATGGAAGAAGATCTGAATCAGTTCAAACGATGCAAAGTTTGGACACTTATTCCTAAACCCAAGGGTAAGAACGTCATTGGGACAAAATGGGTCTATTGGAACAAGATGGACGAAGATGGAACCATTATAAAGAATAAAGCCAGACTTGACGCAAAGGGATATCGTCAAGAAGAAGGAATTGACTTCGACCAGACTTATGCTCCAGTGGCAAGACTGGAAGCGATCAGGTTATTTCTTGCCTACGCTGCACTTAAGGGATTTACCGTCTATCAGATGGACGTTAAGTCCGCCTTCTTAAATGGTGACATAAAGGAAGAAGTGTATGTAGAGCAACCACCAGGTTTCGTTGATTCAACTTATCCAAATTACGTTTACTTATTACAAAAAGCTTTATATGGTCTTAAACAAGCTCCTCGAGCTTGGTATGAGACGCTGTCCACCTTTCTTCTTAAGAACAAGTTCACAAGAGGAAAGATAGACAAGACATTATTTCTTAGGGAAATAAAAGGCAAGATTTTGCTAGTGCAAATCTATGTCGATGATATTATTTTTGGCTCTACAGATAACAACCTCTGTAAGAAGTTTTCTAAACTTATGCAAGGGAAGTTTGAAATGAGCAGTATGGGAGAGCTGAAGTATTTCTTAGGGCTTCAGGTGAAACAATCTGAGGATGGAATTTTCATCTCACAGACCAAGTTCACCAAAGAGCTACTCAAGAAATTCGGAATGGAGAATGCAACCTCTATGAGGACTCCAATGGCCCCAGCTATGTCTCTGGACAAGGATGAGAAAGGGAAACCTTTTGATGAAACCAAGTACAGAAGCATAATTGGGTCCTTGCTCTACCTTACCGCAAGTAGACCAGACATAATGTTCTCAACATGTGTATGTGCTAGATTTCAGGTGAACTCTAAGGAATCTCATTACATTGCTGCAAAGCGAATCTTGAGATACCACAAAGGTACACCAAATCTTGGCTTATGGTACCCAAGAAGTAATGATAGTGAACTAATTGGATTTTCAGATGCAGATTTTGCAGGAAGCAAAGACGACAGGAAAAGTACTTCCGGGACTTGCCAATTCCTCGGAAGGAGACTTATTTCCTGGAGCAGTAAGAAGCAGAACTGTGTTGTCATCTCAACGGCTGAATCAGAGTACATCTCTGCAGGCAGCTGTTGTGCACAGCTTCTCTGGATCAAAAATCAGTTTGAAGACTACAACATGAAGTTCCAGAACATTCCTTTGTTTTGCGACTCATCCAGCGCTATAGCAATCGCCAACAACCCAGTCTCCCACAGTCGGACAAAGCACATAGAGCTTTGTTATCATTCCATCCGGGAGCATGTGGAAAATGGAGACATAGATCTACAATATGTCTCCACAGACAGGCAAGTTGCAGATATATTCACCAAGCCGCTGGATGAGTCCAAGTTCTCGTTCTTCAAAACGGAACTCGGGTTGCTCAACAAAGAAGACTAGTGATGGACTCACAAATCAAGAAGATATCAGTGGTGTTGGCTGCTCTGAGTTAAAGATTTCAGTGGCAATATACATCTCCCAAGGAAAATTGTCTTTCAAGTAATATATACTCGAGTATATCCAGACAGATACTCGAGTAAACGGGAATTTCTCAAGTAAAAGGATTTACATACTCGAGTACTTGACAACATACTCGAGTACATGACAACATACTCGAGTACTTGACAACATACTCGAGTACTTGACAATATACTCGTGTACAAACTTGCCCTACTCGAGTATGCTCTGTCTAATACTCGTGTATGATGTTACCTACTCGAGTATACGACATTCATATTTTGGATTTCAAATTTTTCTATTCGCACCGAGCTATTTGCCGCTTCATTCAGGTATGAAATTTTTTTTTTAAAACCTAATTAGGATTAAATATATATATAGAAAAATCGGGAAACCCCTTTCCACTCCTCATTCTCTCGAGTAGCCGCCGACTCTTCATCTTCCGGAAAATAGTAGAGCATCGTCGTCTTCGCCTCTCTCGTCCTCCAGAATCACAGATGGCCCCTCTTCTAAAATCGGCATTGGCTCAGAACTCGCCCCCGCGGGTATAGCCGATCTTTCAGATGATTTCCGAAATCTTCTGATATTGTTCGAGACTGCCGGACTATCGTTCGTTCTCCAGACGCCGTGCCGAATTATTTTCCCAGCTGTTGAAGAATTTTATCAGAATCTAAAGGTAAAACGAAATGGCAAGCTCATGAAATCCAAGGTCAAAGGGATAAAAATCCGACTAGACAAAGGCTCCTTAGCTGCTCTGTTACAACTGCCAGTAGTAGATGACGATGCCGAAATGACTGCTGAAGATTCAGTAAGAACTAGTTTATTCTGTGGAGCTAACCCTCAAGCCCATTCCTTTAGTAGAGCTGATTTCAACTCAGAAGGAAAGTTCCTAGTGGATGTAATTGCAAAGGTGCTGTTATGCAAGACTTACTCCATTCGAGACATTTCTATGGATATGTTTGACATAATGCAAGCCATTATCTGCCGCAAACAATTCCAGTTTGGACTGTTGATCCAAGATAAACTCAGAGAAAGCATTAAGCATCCAAGTTTTGCCAGGATTATTTCACTCCTTCTTCATGAAATCAACCCATCAGTCTTTGAATTATCCTAAGGGACTCCCCTCCATCACATGAAAAAGGTTTCTATATCCTCCAACCAGCGATATGAAATTAAAATTCTGAACACTGCCCAAGCATCCAAAGCTGCTGTCCCTTCAGTAGATTCCCAAGAAACCAGTGTACCTGATGACAGGATTCCATCTCCTCCTCCACTTCAAACTGCTGCTACCTCAGGTGCAATAGTTGAGGGGGAGCCTGCCTCATCTCATCCTCAGTACCCAGCTTCATCAGAACTCTCACAGCAAGCAGAAGTCAGGGATTCTACTCCTCCGGCTTCTCCTCTTCCAGCAGATCCCCACTCAAAGATTCCAGATCCAGCAACCCTCCTGTCTACTACAGAAGATATCAATAAATTGATTGATGAGCTCAGCTTAGATGCTCCCCTGTTTCAAAATGAATCAGTTGTACTGACTCCAGAAGCTCAGACTCCAGTGGATATTTCTCCAGCTCAGTCTCCTGTTCAGACTCCTGCTCAGACTCCTGTATAATCTCCTGCTCAGTCCCCTGCTGCAGAGAAAAGCCAACCAGCAACTATTCTTTTGTCTGATGATAAGGAAGTATCTCCAGAACCAGTAGAGGCCCCTCTAAGGACTTTGGACTTCAATATTCCCTGTTTCCTAAATGAAGAAGAATCAGTTGTCTTAGAATCTTTCAAGAGAGCTGAAAGCTCAGTGGTAATTACTGAAATCCCTCCTTGGGTTACTCCTGCTCCTTCAGTCCCTGCCCCAACTTAAACTCCTTCTACTTCTTCAGATCTGGTAAGCAAGATTGAACAGTTACTCAGTGAACAAAGAAAGTACTTTGATGACTCTGAAAGTGAGGGTAAGATCTATCTCAACTCTAGAGGGGGGTGAATAGAGTTTACTTAAAATATTTTTGAATTATTAAAATAGCACAAATTAAAATTCTATTTAAGCTATAGTGTAAAGTGCTAACAGAAACTTAAAAACTAAAAAGAAAAGGACACAGCACACAGCAGACAAATCACACAAGCAGAACCAGAAGACACAAGGAAATATAGTGGTTCCCCAAAACTGGGTACATCCACTCTTCTACCACCCTTGGTAGGAATCCACTCAGGACTGAGTTGATCAGGTGTCCTGACACCAATGAGCTTTTGATAAGGTGCTCAAAAACCAAAGCTAGATTTTTTGATAAGGTGTCTTGCCACCACTGAGTTTTGACAAGGCTCTCAGAACCAGACAGAACTTTTGAAGGGAGTTCAAGAACCCTTTTACAGCAGGAAAAGAAAAAGTAAAAGTTGAGTTTGTCTTCTCTGTTCTCAGTCAAATGAGAGAAGCACAAGTGGATTGAAGATGTCAAAGCTCCCCCTGAGATGTAGAAAGGTTCAGGCAGAGAAGCTTTGCAGAAGGGTGATAGGTCATCAGAACTTTGATCTCCAGCAAAAGATTGTGATGAGATGTCTGGAGATGATGAGATTGTGAACACTTTTCAGTCAGTAAGAAGAATTTTGAAGTTGCAGTTCTGTTATTCTTCTGCTATCAGTATTCTCTATTCTGTGTTCACTCTTCTTGTCAATCTGTGTATATGTTCAAAACTGAGAGGCAGAAGAGATGAATAATAATTTCTAAGATTCTCTTGTCCAAAAAAATAGCCGTTGGTCAGACATAAATGTTTTCCATAAATGGTCTTGTCTTTTAGAGGAAAGTCCAGCAAACATTCTCTGAATAATTCCTTGAAACTTGCTCCAAACGGCTGGGAGATCTTCTGTCATAAATGCTGATAATATTCAAAAACATTCCAAAGAACAGCAGCATTTGAAATCCTGAAAGCGTCGATCTCTCCAAAGAGAACGTCGATCTGAGCTCGAAGATCGTCGAACTGAGCTCAGAGATGAACCGAGATAAGCAGACAGAAATCGTCGATCTGAGCTCGAAGATCGTCGAACCGAGCTCAGCGACCTGAGAAGCAACTCAAGGAGGGATCGTCGAACTGAGCTAAACGGTGGTCGAGGGGAGTTCGACGACTAAGCAGAGGCTAGCTAAAAGCAGATAGTCGATCTGAGCTCGAAGGTCGTCGACCGGAGTTCGACGATTTGATGAAGTTGAGCTCAGAGAGCGTCGAACTGAGTTCGACGATTCGTCGACCAGAGCTCGACGAAAATTGCTTTAGACTTAGCTCTTCATCCTTGATCTTGGAGTGGTCTTGGGGGCAGCTTCAAAACTAAGTTCTAGGCCCTAGACTCATTCTAATGTTGACCTTCTCAACTATACAACTAGGTCAACTAGGATCCTAAGACAAGCATAGTGATCCTTATCCAAATTAGTAATAGGGTGTTCCAACAATCTCCCCCTATTTGGATTAGGATTACTATTTACAGACAATCATAAAGAGCATTTAATACTACAGAAGTTAAATACAAAAAGCAGAGAAACAGCAATGCATATCACAGATAAATAGCTGCAGATATCCAAAGGTAGATGATATGTTTGCTTACACAGATCACTTCTTTTCAGTTCCCTTTTTAAATAAGATTTCTCTGTTAGGGTTTAGGGCTTCTTTCTTGGACCTTCTGTCATCTTCTGCACCTAGAGAGGTTTGAGATCTTGGCCTTGGAACTACAGCCTCTGGGTGCAGCTTCATGTACTCTTCTGGATTGAAAAATTTCTTTGAAGCATACTTTTCCAGTTCTTTCTTTCTTTGTTCTGATAAGGTTGTAATGTTGGATATTTCTTTGCCTTGTTCTCTAGCCTTCTTAATCTGATCAAGGGCAGCCAACTCTTTCATCCTAGTAGTCCAGGCCACAGGATTGTTCTCAGGATCCTCATATGGAACAGCAGGTTCATATTTATTGAGGGATTCAGGAGCAGGAGATGTCCTTGGAGCAACTGTGTCCTTCAATTTGTAAGGGTAAGGGCCTGAAGTAGAGTCAGAATGGCCTTGTCCTTCCCTTTGATAAGGTCTCTGTCCTCTTTGATTTCCTCTATAACTACCCCTTCTGGGTTGATATCCTCTTTGATGTTGACCTTTTTGGTAATACTTAGAATAGGATTGAGAGGAACTTTGTCTAGGAGCTGAAGCATGAGGAGCTGAGCCTGATCCAGAGTCTGGAGGAGGAGGAGGAGGCTGATGTTGAGATGATCCTTTTTCATATTTGTCAAACTTTCTTTTCTTTCTCATGGCCTTTAGTTGGTTCTTGGAAAATTGCATCCATGGTTCAGTGATGGGGCAGTTATGCAGAATGTAATATGGAATGTCATTGGAGTCTTTAGCTTTGGCAGGAGGAACTGACATCATTGATTTACTTCTGGCTTTCCTCTTTTTGGCAATTGTGTTGGCAGAATCATCAGAATCAGTTCTGTACTGATCACTTTCAGAACTCTGAGGTTGATCATATAAAGCATCAATTCTTCTTAGATATTCTTCTTGAGCTTTGAGCTTTGCAGCAGCAGCAGGAGCAGGAGCAGGAGCAGGAGCAGCAGGGATAGCAGAAACAGCATCATCAGTTTCAACAACAATTTCCTCAGCATTAGGTGCTGGAATCATTTCTATGTCAGCAGCAGCAGATACATCCACAGCCTTCCATGACTTGATATAGGAAGCAATCTGGCTGGGATTACAGACAGGTACAGGCACAATGGCCTTGGACAGATCTTCAGCAGAAATTGGAGGCAGACAGCTTAGATAGGCTGTATCAAATCTGGATAGCAACCTCTGTAGATTAAGTGCAAAAGCACATCCTGAGCTTGCTGAGAGAGTAGAAGCTGGAGCTGGAGCTGGCACAATCACTTCTTCATAAGGCATCTCCCCCTGCCTTGGTTCAGAGAGAGGTGAACCAAGGCACCCAGTAGAAGGGATTGCCTGGGAGGAGGAAAAAGAATCAAGTTTGGAGGACAACTCCTGGACTTTCTTCAGGAGTGGAGTCAGGGAAGACTCCAGCAGAGATACCAGCTTGGGAGCTAGCAACTCATAGATCCTGTCAGCCAGGCCAGAAACATCTACATGCCCAAGTGTGGCTGGAGCAGAGGTAGTAGCCAAGGAGGATGGAGGGATGGTGGCTGAAGCTGAAAAGGTGGAGATAGGAGGAGTAGGGATGGAGGGTTCAGAAAAAGGAATAGTGGGGATAGAGAAGGTTGAGGAGAAGAGTGGGAGAGTAAAGGAGGGTATGAAGGAGGGTTGAGAGAGGATGTCAGTGAGCATTTGATGGAGGGAAGATGTCTCAGGAGGAGAAGAGGGAGAGTCATCCATGAGGGAATCCTCTAAAAGAGAGTAGGATGGAGAGGTAAGGGTTTGGTAAGAGAAGAGAGGGAGGAATACCTCACAGGTAGATGCTGGAGGAGATGAGGCTGGTGAAGAGATGGTGATAGGGGATGACATTGGTGAGGAAATGGTAATTGGGGATGAAAGGATTATGGTGGAGACTGGTTGAGAGGAGGTGAGGGCTTGAGTATATGAGGCTTGGGTGGATATGGCTTGGGGAGAAGAAGAAGCAGGCATCTCTTCTACTAGAGGAGTGACCAAAGTGGTCCTTGTGCCTGAGTGAAGTGTTGCAGCAGCCCTGGAGGGGTTTATGATCTGCCTGTCCCATTTACTGAAGAGGGCACAGGACAGCCTCTTGGATGCATTGATGAATAATCCAGAGGAGGTCAAAAGGTCAGGGCACCTTGAGTGCAGAAAGACCCCCAAGATTCTTCCAAAACAGACTGCAGACTTGTTGATTTTCTTCTTAATCAGGGTGAAGAAGATGGAGCCCCAGTCGAGGTGCTTCTTATCCAGTAAGGCTCCCATCAGGCAGAGCTGATACCTGGAGATTGTGTCATGAGCCGAGTGCTTGGCCAACAGCACCTTCCCTACTACATCAGCCAGGAACTGGAATTCTATAGCCAGATTCTTTTTCAGCAGCTTATTAGGGTTAAGGACATGATGACCCATCCTATCTAACATGGAGGCATACTCCTCTCCAGACAGATCAATGGAGTCTTCTCCAGTACTGAGTTGAAAGACTTCAGTTAATAAAGCCGGGGATAGAATTACCTGGGTCCCCTTAATGGTGCCGACAACAGTATTTTCAGACTCATCTACTGCGGTATAACACCATTCCTTAATCTCCTCTGCTGCTATCTTCATCATGGTAGTCATTATCTGGGTTAGCTGTTGTTCTCTGAATAGATTCAGAACATCCTTGAAGCGCTGGTCGCTTCCATCGAATGAGTTTATGTCTATGTCGAAACCGGCGTCGAACTTCATCTTGGCAATAGCAGCACTCGAATCAGCCATGTGTACCTGCAACAGAAAACCAAAAACGACCAAGCGTAGAAAATTTGGAGGGAAAAGGAAGAAAGTTGCAGAGTATGAAAGCGTAAAAAGGAGAACGACGGCTGGAAAATGAATTTATATTAGGGTTCGACGGCGAAAAAGAAAATCGTTGAGCTCAGCTCGACGAAACGTCGATCTCAGCTCGACGATTTAGGCTACAGAGGGAATCTGAAGAGTCTTCAACAAATCGGCGAACTTCGTTCGACGATGTTGAAAAACGTCGAGCTCAGCTCGACGGCCTCTGAACAGAAGAAGAAAAATTCTAGATCTAGCGAAGGCTCTGAACTCAGATCGACGATAGCAAAAGCGTCGATCTCTGGTCGACGATTTTTGGAAAATCGTTGATCTCCGTTCGACGATTTTTGAGAAAACGTCGAGCGCAGTTCAGAGTCTAAACTCATTCAAAAGACAGAAGTTTTTAGCCTAGTCTTGGTCTGTTTTAGCTTTTCAAAATCTTGGATTTTAATTAAGACTTCCTCCATCTATCATGCCTAACTGATTTAGGAAGAACCCGTGTTTCTTTTCATCCAAGGGTTTGGTGAAAATATCTCCCCTTTGCAAATCAGTAGGAATATATTGAAGTTCAATTTTGTTCTTCTCTACATTATCCCTTAGGAAATGATGCCTAATTTCTATGTGTTTTGTCCTACTATGGAGGACTGGATTTTGGGCTATAGAAATAGCACTAGTATTATCACAGAAAATTTTTGACTTCTCTAGGTTGTAGCCATAGTCTAGAAGCTGATTTTGTATCCACAATATTTGTGAGCAGCAACTGCCTGCAGCCATATACTCAGCTTCAGCAGTTGAAGTTGACACAGATGTTTGCTTCTTACAAAACCAGGAGACAAGTCTGTCACCAAGGAACTGGCATGTTCCACTGGTGCTTTTCCTGTCTATTCTGCATCCAGCATAATCAGCATCTGAGAATCCAGTTAAGTCAAATGCTGAATCTTTTGGGTACCAGAGTCCTAGATTTGGACAACTTTTAACATACCTAAGAATCCTCTTAACTAAGATTAAGTGTGACTCTCTAGGGCTAACTTGGAATCTAGCACAAAGACATGTGGCAAACATTATATCAGGCCTACTGGCTGTAAGGTACAATAAAGAGCCAATGATTGCTCTATATGTTGTCTGATCAACAGGTTTCCCATGTTCATCAGCATCTATTACAGCATTTGAGGGCATGGGTGTTTTCATACTTGATGCATCAGACATACCAAATTTCTTAACCAATTCTTTTGCATACTTGGTTTGAGAAATAAATATGCCTTCAGCATGTTGCTTGACTTGCAGTCCTAAGAAGAAGGACAGCTCACCCATGCTACTCATTTCAAACTTAGAATGCATAAGCTTGGAAAACTTTTTGCACAGATTTGAATCAGTGGAGCCAAATATAATATCATCCACATAAATTTGCACTAGTAGGGTATGGGACTTATGGGTTCTAATAAAAAGAGTTTGGTCTACTCTCCCCCTAGTAAAATCATTTTCCAGAAGAAAGCATGCTAGGGTCTCATACCATGCTCTAGGAGCTTGCTTGAGACCATATAATGCTTTATGCAATTTGAAAACATAATCAGGGTGAGTTAGAGAGATAAAACCTGGAGGTTGTCTAACATAGACTTCCTCTTTGATGTCCCCATTGAGAAAAGCACTCTTCACATCCATCTGATAGACCTTGAAGCCTTTGTGAGCAGCATAGGCTAGAAATATTCTGATGGCCTCTAACCTTGCAACTGGTGCAAAGGTCTGGTCATAGTCTATTCCTTCTTGTTGAGAGTATCCTTGAGCAACTAGCCTTGCCTTGTTTCTGACTATAACTCCTTGATCATCCAGCTTATTTCTGAAGACCCACTTTGTTCCAACAATGGGATGATCTTTTGGCTTAGGCACTAGTTCCCAAACCTTGTTCCTGTCAAATTGATGCAACTCCTCTTGCATTGCAATGATCCAGTGTGGATCTTGCTCTGCATCTTGAATGGATTGAGGCTCAATTTGAGATCGGAAGTAAGTGTGCATTAGGTTCTGGTTGACCTGATTTCTGGTTTGCACACCAGCTGAGATGTCTCCAATAACTTGGGAAGTTGGATGATCTCTTATTGTTACTAAATCAACAGGAGGTGTTGATTGTTCACCAGCCTGTGTTGTTGTTTCCTCTAGTGGAACAGCAACTGGTTCTTCAAGGTGATTTTCTTTTAGATATTGAACTTCTTCTTCATCATCACTGCTGTCATTCTTTTCAGTAACTTGCAGTTTGTTCAAGTCTTCAGCTAAAGAATGTACCTGCAAAGGTTCTATGGTAGAAGCATTCTTCTCCTTGAAAGACATGTTAGCTTCATCAAAAATAATATGAACAGATTCTTCAATTTTGCAAGATGATTTGTTATAAACCCTATAAGCCTTGCTGATCATGGAGTATCCCAGAAACACTCCTTCATCAGCTTTAGCTTGGAATTTTGCTAGATATTTCTTGTCATTATTATGAATATAACAAATACAACCAAAAACTTTAAAATAGTTTACTTTAGGTTTCTTCCCTTTGAGCAATTCATAGGGAGTCTTGCCCTTCAGTTTATGTATCAGGCTTCTGTTCAACACATAGTTGGAGGTGTTCACTGCCTCTGCCCAAAAGGATAGAGGTAGGTGAGCATCTGACAACAATGTAGTAGCAGATTCAATTAGGGTTCTATTTTTCCTTTCAGCTACCCCATTTTGTTGAGGAGTTCTAGGAGCTGAGAAAGTGTGCCTGATCCCTTCACTTTGACAGAACTCTTGCATGAGAAGAGAATCAAACTCTGTCCCATGATCACTTCTGATCAGGGCAATGTGAGTGTTGAACTCAATCTGAATGCATTTGAGAAAATCTGTCAAACACTTGAAGTTATCAGACTTCTTCCTCAGAAAGAATACCCAAGTGAATCTTGAGAAGTCATCTACAACCATTAAAGTATAGGACTTCCCTCCTAGGCTTTGTACAGATATGGGTCCAAAGAGATCCATGTGCAACAAATACAAAATCCTAGGTGAATCACTCTTATTAAGTGACTTAAAGCTATTTTTGGTTTGCTTGCCTAATTGACATGCCTTGCAAAGTTCTTCCTTCTTGTAGGGACCAGAAGGTAGTCCTCTAACAAGGTTGTCTTTGGATAGCCTAGCAATGGTTCTAAGGTTAATGTGCCCTAGTCTCTTATGCCATAAAATATTTGGTTTTGAAATGGAATTAAACAGGCAAATATCTACTACAGGTGAAAGAAAATTAACTAAGTAAATGTTACCTCTTCTGTTACCTGTCAACACAGTTGTGTTGTCCACTGACTGGACTTTGCATATGGCTTTGTTGAAGGTCACTTGATATCCTTCATCACACAGTTGACTGATACTTATCAAGTTGTGCTTTAGTCCTTCAACATATGCCACCTTCTTGAATGTGACTGGGCCAATTTTGACTGCACCATATCCTTTTGTAGTTCCAAAGCTTGAGTCTCCAAAAATTACTTTGGGTCCTAGCTTGGCTTTGAAGGAAGTGAAATTGTCCTTGTCCCCTGTCATGTGCTTTGAGCACCCACTATCCAGATACCATTGATGGTTTGATGCTGGATAGGTCTTCACCTGCACAAAAACAGCTTATTTGTTTTTGACCCAGTTAACCTTGGGCCTAGGTTGATAACCTTTAAATTCTGAAATAAAGGACATCCCAGGTTGACTCTTATAGCCTTCAGGATGATATCTCCTAGGAGTTACTATCCACTCAGTATAGGGGTTGAGTCCATGGGATGTGCAGCTTCTAGGATTGAATTTGACTGAGCCATTGAAAATGTGTTCACAATTCTGAACTCTGTTCGACGATCGTCGATCTGAGGTCGACGATCTTGGGTCAGATCGTCGATCTCTGTTCGAAGATCGATAGTGCTTGAGTTCAGAGTTTGGGTGTCGTCGAGCTGAGGTCGACGATCTGTGCTTAGATCGTCGAGCTCTGTTCGACGATCGTCGAGCTCTGCTCGACGCATTTTGTTGAACTGAAATTTTCTCTGGCAGGTCAGCATTCTTCCTAGCCACCTCTACTACTTCCTTTCCTTTGTCAGAGACAAATTTGATTGGAGTTGTTAACACTATAGGTTGGCTGGGGGAGGCACCCAAACCCAGTGTACTATTGAATCTAGAGTTCACTGTGCTTGTGATGTCCATAAGTCTGATACTCCTCCCATTTAGAGATTCTTCAAACTTTTTGGCCTTTGATAGTTCACTTTTCAGTGAAGCTATCTCCTCCCTACAGCATTCTAACTCCTCAGAGAGCTTGAGGTTCTTTGAGTTTAGGATACTATGCTCAGACAATTGATTCCTGAGAGATATTATCTCCTTCTCAGATTTTAATAGGTCTAGGCATAGTGTCTTAAATTCACTTTTGAAATCTTCAGAATGAAAATCAAAAGAATTGATTACCTGATCTTCATCTGGGTGAGTGTCTGAATCTGATTCTGATTCTTCATCAGAGTTTTGTTGTGATGCATTGATAGCCATCATGCAGAACTCCTTTTCATCTGCATCATCCTCATCATCACTGGAACTGGATGATGCTTCAGATTCCTCTTCAGTCTCACTCCAGGTCTCAGCAATAAAGCCCTTCCTTGTATGTTTGTTTTTGCTGAATGAGGCTTTGTCTGAGTTGTTCTTCTTGTGATCCTTTCCTTTTCTTCTTTCTCTTCTATCTCTCTTGTCCTTATTCTTGTTCTCTGGACAGTCAGGCACAATGTGTCCTGGTTTCCTGCAACCAAAGCATATGATTTCTGTAGTGTTGTTTGATTTATCATACCTTGGTTTATCATGACCCTTGTATGGCCTTTTTCTGAAATCTTTTCTGGCCATTTTATAGAATCTCTTAGCCAGTAGACTTATGAGCTCATCATTTCCTGTGGCTTTATCTTCAGGCTCCTCTTCTGCAGCCCTGAAAGCTATGGTCTTTTCTTTCCTTGTGGCTGGAGAGGCAGCCTTCTGTTCTTCTTCTCTATTTTTGATGAGCAGCTCATAGGATTTGAGCTTGCCCAGGAGAGCTTCAGTGGTAATCTCATTCAGACTCCTGGCATCTTTGATTGGCCAGATTCTTGAATCCCAAGTGCTGGGAAAGCACATCAGGATTTTATCATTTAGTTCAGTTAAAGAGATTTCCTTGTCCAAAGTCTTTAGCTCATTGACAATCAGACTTAGTCTATTGTACATGTCAGCCACTGATTCACCTTCTCCTTTCTTGAAGTTCTCATATTGACTTATCAGATGAGACCTTCTATCCTTTCTTTCATCAGCAGATCCTGAGACAATTTCAGAGAGTTTGTCCCAGGTTTCTTTGGCTGAGTTGCATTCAGCTACCTTTTGAAAAATGTCATCAGACATAGTTTAGGCTAAGATGTTCATAGCCTTAGCATCTGCAATTTTCCACTTCTTTATATCTGCATCTGTTCCAGAAGGAGGTGGAACAGCACTTGTACTTGAGCTTGCTGGTGGAGTTGGACACACTGTCAAGACAGAATTAAAGATATCCTCATCAATAGAATTCATATACAATCTAATCCTTGCCTTCCAGAGTGCAAACTTGGAGAGGTTGCACACTGGTGGTCTGGTGCTTGCATAATCTTTGTTCTGTGCCATGTCTTTAAATAAATAAATAGATGTGTAGAAAATAATCCTCTACAGAGATTGATCTTATCAGGGATCTTTTGGTTCAGGTGTTAGCCTGTATGAACAACCAACCTCGCTCTGATACCAATTGAAAGTGAGGGTAAGATCTATCTCTACTCTAGAGGGGGGTGAATAGAGTTTACTTAAAATATTTTTGAACTATTAAAATAGCACAAATTAAAATTCTATTTAAGCTATAGTGTAAAGTGCTAACAGAAACTTAAAAACTAAAAAGAAAAGGACACAGCACACAGCAGACAAATCACACAAGCAGAACCAGAAGACACAAGGAAATATAGTGGTTCCCCAAAACTGGGTACATCCACTCTTCTACCACCCTTGGTAGGAATCCACTCAGGACTGAGTTGATCAGGTGTCCTGACACCAATGAGCTTTTGATAAGGTGCTCAAAAACCAAAGCTAGATTTTTTGATAAGGTGTCTTGCCACCACTGAGTTTTGACAAGGCTCTCAGAACCAGACAGAACTTTTGAAGGGAGTTCAAGAACCCTTTTACAGCAGGAAAAGAAAAAGTAAAAGTTGAGTTTGTCTTCTCTGTTCTCAGTCAAATGAGAGAAGCACAAGTGGATTGAAGATGTCAAAGCTCCCCCTGAGATGTAGAAAGGTTCAGGCAGAGAAGCTTTGCAGAAGGGTGATAGGTCTTCAGAACTTTGATCTCCAGCAAAAGATTGTGATGAGATGTCTGGAGATGATGAGATTGTGAACACTTTTCAGTCAGTAAGAAGAATTTTGAAGTTGCAGTTCTGTTATTCTTCTGCTATCAGTATTCTCTATTCTGTGTTCACTCTTCTTGTCAATCTGTGTATATGTTCAAAACTGAGAGGCAGAAGAGATGAATAATAATTTCTAAGATTCTCTTGTCCAAAAAAATAGCCGTTGGTCAGACATAAATGTTTTCCATAAATGGTCTTGTCTTTTAGAGGAAAGTCCAGCAAACATTCTCTGAATAATTCCTTGAAACTTGCTCCAAACGGCTGGGAGATCTTCTGTCATAAATGCTGATAATATTCAAAAACATTCCAAAGAACAGCAGCATTTGAAATCCTGAAAGCGTCGATCTCTCCAAAGAGAACGTCGATCTGAGCTCGAAGATCGTCGAACTGAGCTCAGAGATGAACCGAGATAAGCAGACAGAAATCGTCGATCTGAGCTCGAAGATCGTCGAACCGAGCTCAGCGACCTGAGAAGCAACTCAAGGAGGGATCGTCGAACTGAGCTAAACGGTGGTCGAGGGGAGTTCGACGACTAAGCAGAGGCTAGCTAAAAGCAGATAGTCGATCTGAGCTCGAAGGTCGTCGACCGGAGTTCGACGATTTGATGAAGTTGAGCTCAGAGAGCGTCGAACTGAGTTCGACGATTCGTCGACCAGAGCTCGACGAAAATTGCTTTAGACTTAGCTCTTCATCCTTGATCTTGGAGTGGTCTTGGGGGCAGCTTCAAAACTAAGTTCTAGGCCCTAGACTCATTCTAATGTTGACCTTCTCAACTATATAACTAGGTCAACTAGGATCCTAAGACAAGCATAGTGATCCTTATCCAAATTAGTAATAGGGTGTTCCAACAGACTCTCTAGCCTCAATAAATAACAAGGTCTCTACTCTTGAAAAGGAGATGAGTAGAGGCTTTGCTGAAATTCAATCCAATACTGATGAGCTCAAGAGATTGTTTCAATTGGGTGGAAAAACTATTGATCATACTATTACAAGTATAGGTGAACTGAGAAATCAAGCTGAAACTGTTGCACATAATCAGATACAATTGGACAAGAATACTGAAGCAAATGTGATGAAAGTATGTGAAAAATTTGGCACTTTAAGAGATGAAGCAATTGCCAAACTATCTGTAGATATCACCAAGGGGGAGAAAATTATCAAAGAACAAGTTGAAAAAGTAGTTGAAAAACTGTCTGAACAAGCTCAAACAACTGTGAATGATCTAGTCAAGGATATGAAAGCAGATATTCTATCTCAACTCCAATCTGTCAAATTCTACATTTATGATACAGCTGTATGGGTAAACAACCAGAATTTCCCCAATGCCCAGCTCAACCCTACCATAATTCCTAAATTTCTGGATCCTCTTGAAGAAAATCCTCCATCAGGTGCTCCAGCTCAAGAAAATTTTCCAGCTCAGGCAACCTTTCCAGGAGGTGTGCCAGTCTTCTCACCCAGACCTGCTGGTGATGTGACTGAGTCTCCTCTCTCTTATACTGATATTTGGCAAGATTAACTTCCTCCTAGTTCTCAAGGTGCCCCAAGGAAGAAAAGGAAATATGGTGTCGACGCTTCTGCCAGCCGTTCTGCACCTAGAAAAGAGCCTGCCCCAGCTTCTGAAGGTAGACCAGAAATTGTTCATACTGAAGTTTGGAGTCCAACCTACAAATCTCTTATCCTTGATACCTTGAAGCTAGTAACAGATCTTGGTGAGCACAGAGATCAGTATTACAGTTATTCAGAATGGAAAGCTTATGAAATATCCCAGATCAAGATCAGACTTCTTGACAGGAATTGGGGATACAATAACCCAGCTGCTCCACCTAGGCCCAGAACAAATTTTCCTAAACCATTCAGTTACCTAGAGAGGCAAGAGCTGAAGAGAGAAAGAATGCACAAAGAAGCCCCTTCTTGAGTCAATGAGAATGTGGAAATGGACCTTTTAATCTGTTAAAAACATTTCTATATATATTTGATTCTGATTATGGCTATCTTATTATTTATCCTGCTTCAGTTTACTTTATTTTTTTTGAGTATATGTGTGCTGTTCTAATTACTCTAAGTAATTCACCTTAGTGTAGAGGGTGCTGACATCTACAAATAGGGGGAGATTGTTGGGATTTGTCTCCACAATACCTCAGATTTGTAAGAGGTCAGACCTTGAACTAAGATGAATTAAGGTGTATTTGATATTGTGTTTAAGTTGTATGTGTGCAGGTCCTTATTGCCAAGTGTAGACCAATGTCAGTCTATAATGGGTCACCAAACACAGGACCATACAATGTAATCCCTCATTGTGTGATCCAAAGTGTTGGCTCATGTATAGCCTCTCCATTGGGATACACTTCCTATACATGCACTTGGATTGGTGGGCTGAAGTATGGAAGTTTATTTTTTCAGAAGAATTTTTCTAAGTCCACATACTCGAGTAGCTTCCCTATATACTTGTGTAAGTGACTTAATACTCGAGTAGATCCTTTGACATACTCGAGAAGACTCTGTATACTCGTGTAGATAAGCTTATACTCGAGTAGATAATTAGTCACTCGAGTAGGTCATAATTTATACTCGAGTAGATCCTTCTGTTCTTAGATCCGAAATTTTCTCTAAGTCCACATACTCGAGTACCTCTTTTGTACACTTGAGTAAGTGAGTCTGTACTCGAGTAAGTTGGATTACATACTCTAGTAGACTATATTGTACTCGAGTAGGTGATAACGTGTACTCGAGTAGTTGGTTAGTTACTCGAGTATGTGTTCTGTTTACTCGAGTAGTTCTGCACTTCTCATCTCAGAAAGTTTCTAAGTCTACCTACTCGAGTAGTTCCCTATATACTCGAGTAAGTGACTCTGTACTCGAGTAGTTGTTTTCATACTCGAGTAGTTTAGTGATTACCCGAGTAGTCTTCCCAAGATACTCGAGTAATTCATTTTCCCCTCACTTGAGTATCTCCAACTCTTCTACTCGAGTAGTTCTTTCTATTTTATCTGTTAAATTTTCTCTAAGTGTTTTTACTCGAGTATATACTCTCATACTCGAGCAGTTCTAAAATCACTCGAGTGTTGATCTCTGAATCACTCGAGTAGCTTCTCTTCTTATACTCGACTATGCTCCTCCTATCCACTCGAGTATATAACATCTTATACTCGAGTATGTCTCTTCTCTGTCTCGAGTATATCTGTTCAACATTCCTGAAATTCTCCAAGTACAATTTCGCTGTGTATTTCGAATTAATAATTTCTGATTGGTCCACGTGTCAACCCTAATTAAATTTCTGACCATTGGAGTCCACCTATAAATAGGTCCTCTCAGATTTGACTAAAAATAAGCTTTACAGAGATTATTATTTTAAGAAAGAAAGAAGTTCCCGTGAACCCTAATTTCTCACGCCGCCGCCATTGCCGTTCACGGAAGAAGGTCTGGATCGACGATCTCCGATCGCTGCTTTCAACTCTGTTTCTCCAGAGATCCAGACAAAAGATAATCACTCGATCTCGCCGAGCCTCAATGATTTCAAATCTATTTTCTCGATCGAGGTGATTCTGTTTTTCAGATCTGTGGATCTCTCTCAAGTCGTCTTCAACATAATCTGATCAAGCCAAAGTTCTCAAGGAAGAAGACTATCAAAGATCCAGATCTGTGCAATATATTGTTTGTATTTTCTTTTCAAACAAATTTCATTGTAGGAGTTTTTCTCCGAGATTTGTAGGAAGGCTTCATCTTCCGAGTGTAGATCCGGTTTGGATCGAGTTTTATAGGAACGTGGTTCCGAGGTGTAGGATTGTTTTCAATCCGAGATAGTGGAGTAGCCGAGTCTAGTGGTTTGCTAGATCGGTGAGGAAAGTGGACGTACCCAAGATTGGGGAACCACTATAAATCTCTTGTCGTCTGTGTGATTGCTTGATCTGTGCTGTGTTAATTTTTTATTTCGCATTTGACACGCATTTCACCTATTCACCCCCCTCTAGGTGATTTAGGTAGACAACTTAGTTCTCTCACAAAGCTATATGTGAAGCAGATTGTTCGATTGCACGGTATCCCCTGAAGCATCGTTAGTGAACGTGATGGGCGATTTACTTCAAAGGATTGGAGGCTAATTCATCAGTTGTTGGGCATGAAGTTAGCATTCAGTACGGCCTTTCATCCGCAAACGGATGGCCAAACTGAACGAACCAACATAATAATGGAGGATATGCTCCGTATGTGCGCCCTAGACTTCGGTAAGAAATGGGAAGATCATCTTGTTATGGTGGAATTTGCCTATAATAATAGCTACCAAGCGAGAATCGGCATGGCACCGTTTGAAGCTCTGTATGGTCGCAAGTGCCGTACACAGCTAGCTTGGGCAAAAACTAGCGAGTCCAAACTATTGGGACAAAAGGAAGTCGAAGATGCTACCTCAACAATACGCTCTATTCGAGAGAGGCTACTAATAACCTAGGATCGGCAAGCCAAGTATTACAATGCTAAGCACCAGAATATGGAGTTCGCTGTAGGTGATTGGGTCTATTTAATGATTAAACCCTTCAAAGGCGTATCTCGGATTCAGCGGTTGAAAAAGCTAAGTCCGCGATACCTTGGTCTGTTTGAAGTGGTGGAGCGAGTTGGGGAAGCTGCCTATCGGCTAGCTCTTTCATCAAAATTTGGTTGACTGCATGATGTGTTCCACATCTCGATACTACGAAAAGCAGTCAAGGATCCAGCTCAAGTAATTGAGAATGATCGGGTGCCGGTTGATTATGGGCTAACGACAAAGGTGAGGCCCATTCGGATCGAGGATCGAGCCGAGAAACAGTTGCGGAACAAAACAATCGGGATGGTCAAATTCCGGAGGGACAATTGTGGCCGTGAAGAGCTAACATGGGAGCGAGAGCATACCATGCAAGCCGAGTTTCCCGAATTATTTTCATAACCTGTTCGCTCGTTTGTATATGTGATAGAAACATATATGTCTCTTATTGTGTTATGTTGTTATCTCCCTACTTTCTTCAATTTTCGGGACACGGGCGTGTCCCAGGGCGTGTCTAGGGTACACGGCCTGGGACACGGGCGTGTCCCAGGGCGTTTTCTTCTTGGTCGACGATCGTTGAGCTAACATTCGTTGAGTGTTGACACGTCCTGGGACACGAGCGTGTCCCAAGGCGTGTCCTGCTAGGATGGCGTTGAGTGGCGCATAGTGAAGTAGCGTTGAGTGGCGTTGAGTGGTGACATGGCTGGGAGACACGGGCGTGTCCCAGGGCGTGTCATGCCCAAATATTAGCCCAAAAATCCCGTGAAGGAAATAGCTTGAAGTCCCAGCCGTGTCGACCGTGACACGGGCGTGTCAAAAAGTCACCCGGGCGTGTCCAGTGCCCGTATGGTTCTCGGAAAAAATGGCGATTTCCGCCTCGATGGGGGAACACGCCCCTCGACACGGGCGTGTCAGGTGTCCACACGGGCTGGACCCGGGCGTGTCGACACCCGTGTTCTGGTTTGGCTTAAGTCGGTTGTTGACCGCTTCAGGAATACGGCCTGTGACACGGGCGTTTCACTACCCGTGTTCAGCCCAAAAAATCAATTTCAGGGCTGATTAGAGCCGTTCATTTTCTTTGACCAAGATCCAATGGTCTGGGCTCTTCCCTGGGTTAATAAGGCCGGGAGTGAAGAGGAGAAAGCTCATTTGGGTTTCATCTTTGTCTTTCTAAAGCTAAGAGAGAGGGGAGAGCAAGGTGAGGAAGAAGAAGGGGAATCCTGCTACCGGTGGTGCTATGATGGTCCAAATCGCGAGCCGAGTACAGATTTGCGAAGGCAATACTGCTGCGAAGACTTTCTTCAGATTGTTTTCTCTCCATGGCTCCAAAGCGAATTCCTAGAGTAACGATTTCCTTCTTGGACATGTGAAGTCCTTCTTTCCTGCATTTGCATAGGGAAAACCCTTCCCCGCGTGTATGCGGTGGGTTGTGGCGTCCCTTCGGGTAGATATGTGAAGTCCCCCTTGTTAGCATCCGGAATCGGAGTACGGACCTAGGCATGCTGTGTGAAGCCCATCTAGACGTGTTGGTCTGGATTGGTGATGCTTTGTTTGCATTTCGGAGGAGTCTCCGTGTATTTGATAATTTATGTGCAATCTATGGTGCATACCTATCGCTTGGTGCAACAGGAAGTACTGGAGGAAGTCTAGGAAATTGTGAGAGTTGGTTCAACTCTTGTGACCGTGAGTGTCACTTTACGTGGTGTTGAGCCGTTGGGCTATAACTATATAAAATGTGGCTTCGTGCCGAACAGGCAAGGTGAAACCGACCCGCGCTTTTATTTGTGGCCTCCGGTACGATGTACTTGGTAGTGGCAAGGCGATTTGTGCAATGGGGGGTAGCTGATCCGTACCTGCATTACGTAGGCTGGACATGAGAGCGCCAAGGCATTGGGCTTTCATCAGCGGCATAATAAGAGTCTTTGGCCTACGTTCCGGAATAAATGCTCATTGGTGGGATCCGCTGTTTCCGGTACACCCGAATGTGCCCTGAGTGCACGGAGCGTCGGGCCGTCGTGCCGGCGTTTGTGATATGTATTGATTGTGCGGTCGTGTACGTCTTACGTTGTTTGCTATACATACTATTGGAAAAATGCTATACAGGGATGGAATTCCACTGCCCCGTGCCAGGGGCAGGGTCGTTATAATCGATCTGCTGAATGCTGACCGTTGCCCTGTTTTCCACCGCTTGGTGGATTGGTTCTTGCAGGGGCAGGAGGTGCTTGTCCTAGCGGGACATAGCGGGTTGAAGCCCAAGCTGCGTCGCTACCCTCGAAGGCTTTGTTTTGTTTCTTCTTGTTCATGTGTGGTCGGCCTACATGCCGATGTCTGTAAACAACACCTTTGTTAAGAGAAATTTGTAAGACCTTAAGGCCAAAGAATTTGGTTGTATACATTCCTATGTTTTTAGTGGATAGTTCTTGTTTTGCTTGGGTTCAAGGTTTCAACCGTGATGCTTACGCTAGAATGCTCTGTGTTAGGATGCGTTGGTTTTGATATTATTTAGTAGCGTCTACGCCTGTTTGTGGAATATGGTGTGGGGCCCCGGCCGGACCCTCTATTATATTCTTCTTGACGGGTAGACGTGTTACACACTCCAAGCCAAGTCCATAAGGTAGCAGTCATCAGCAATCCTCTCAAAGAAAGCCTCATCCTGCTACAGATAAGAAAAGTACTTCAGCTTCTACTAATGATTCAAAGAAGGACTCTAGTCCTAAAAGGCTAGAATCTCCACCTATTCCTTTTGCCGATCATGAACATGAAACAACTGCAAAAAAGGCCAGATTTCAAGACCTAGTTGGACTTTCTTTGATCTACAAAGCTAAAGCAGAAGGAAAAGATCCATCACAGTACTTTACAATGTCTTCGTACAAAAAAGAAGAGCTCAAAAGGTATGCTAAAGCTAATAAATTTTTCAAAGTAGATGATTATATGAGCTTGCATCTTGAAGCAGTAGTACTAAGAGCCACTTCTTGCAATATATTTGGAGCATCAGACATGACAATGTCAAAAAGAGAAGCTGTAAATCCAAATAGAGAAATCAAATTCAAACAGCCATCTGAGATATCTGACAATGAGAAGACCAAGAAATCTAAATGACTATTGTGTTTAGTTTTTATTTTCTGAACTCTACTTGTTATTAATGAAGAACCTTTTATACATATCTGCTGGAAGTTATATTTTCTGCAGAATATATTTTATTATACTTTGTGATTATTTTCTTTTGTTTATATTAGTGACCTCACCCAAATAGGGGGATATTGTTGGATCCCTTTTTTGGATTTGGGGTAGGTTCACTAATTAGGATGAGTTTGACCCACATTATATATCTAGGGTTAAGTCTGTGAGTCCTAAAGTCTAGGCTAGTCTTTAGGTTCAACCTTCATGGACCAGCTAGTAGAGGACTTCAGTAGACTCAGATTTAGAAGAATTCTGTCCTTCCTCTCATCAGCTGAACCAGCTACAATCTGATTCAGTGAGTCCCACATGGCTTTTACTGAGGTGCAATCAGCCACTTTCTAGAATGTCTCATCAGACATAGTTTGAGCCATAATATTCATAGCTTTGGCATCAGCTATCTTGGCCTTCTTGTAAGTTTCATTGTAGTCTGGAGGTGGCACTACACTAAGATTTGCAGATGTTATAGCAGCAGCAGGTGGTGTTGATTGCCCTGTTAAGATAGAGGAAAAAATATCTTCATCAATAGAGTTCATGTAAAGTCTTATTCTTGCCTTCCAGATGCCAAACTTGGCTAAGTTGCATACTGGAGGTGGTGTGCTAGAATAATCTTTGTACTGGGCCATGAATCTAATGTGAGTGAATATGGTATCAAAGTATATTATGACAAGATCTTATCGTTCAGGTGTTAGCCTGTTCAACAAATCAACCTAGGAATGGTTAAGCTGTTGAATAACCAACCTCCCTCTGATACCAATTGAAAGAGAGGGGATAAGATACTTATTACTCTAGAGGGGGGAGGGTGAATATAGTATTCAAAAAATTAAGAGGACTTAAACACTTCTCTTGAGCAAATTGCGGAATTGAAATATAAAAGCTTTAAACCTAAAGCCTAATCAGAGTGTAGTGAATAAACACAAGTTAACTGATGTTTCAGTTGAGCTTTATACCTTACACAGCAACTAGCTAACTAGTTATATCTATCACAGCCACAGATCAATGGTTAAAGTAAACAACCAGACAACACAAGAGATTTATAGTTGTTCCCCAATTGGTTACATCCACTATTCTACCACCCTGGTAGGAATCCACTATAGGTTTTTATTCAGGTGCCCTGCCACCACAAGATCTGCTTTAGGCAGATTTAGAAACCCTTAAGGATTTTGATCAGGTGCCTAAGAACCAAACACACAGGTTTTTGATCAGGTGCCCTGCCACCAAAGGTTCACTTTTGAAGGGAGTAATAACCCTTTTACAGGAGGTTAAGGGAAAGAGATGAAGGTGTCTTCTCTGTGTTTAGAGAAGCTAGTGGATTGCTCTGAGAAAATCAATGCTCCCCCTGGCTTAGAGAATGTCCAGGAAGAAGCTTTGCTTCAGGGTGAAGGAACTCCAGATTGCTTTGAAGCCTTTTCTCATGCAGCTTTGAAGAAGACTCAAGATGTTGATGGTTGTTCTTCTTCAGCAGCTTTGCAATCTGGGAGAAGAGTTCTTCTTGAAGGCTTGAGCACTGAGTGTTGATTTTCCTGATAACAGGATGAACTCAAGAAGCAGCAGAAGAACAAATTCTTTTTCTTGAGAGCTCTTGTTCTCTCCCAGTAGTTTTCTTTTCTCTTTTGTTTCTGTGTCTATATTGTTGTCTTCAGCCGACTGCCTTAAAAGATAGAAAGTTATCTTGTGTGAAACGGTCTCGAGCCCTGCACAAAAAGTCTTTCCAAAATAATAGAATAAGACAAAATATGGAAACCTGTACCTGCAATCTCTCTATCATTCCCAAAATGGAATTAATGATAAAAGAAATATCCTTTCAATTTGACTTAACAAACTGGCACAGGAAACCAAGCCAAACGGCTATAAAATAGCTGTATACAATTCGCTCTTTCCTTTAATAAAACAAACAACTTTATTCTGTCAAAATCTTTTAAATCAATGCATAAGAAATATTGCAAATAAGCAATAGAGTATAGACATTCTAATAAGCAAAATATTTGAATAGAATATGATTTAAATAAGATTGAATATTTCAGGGAATCATCTGAAATGAATATTGATAAAGGCAGATAGAAAACGTCGAGCATAGATCAATGATCGTCAATCTGGACAAGCAAATCGTCGACCTGAAGACAGAACAAAGTCTAAACAGAAATCGTCGACTTAGGCTAAACGATCGTCGATCTGAGCAAGCAGCTCGTCGATCTCACTTCAGAGTACATATAACTCTGAGATCGTCGATCAGCATTCGAAGATCATCGAGCGACAATCGACTATCGTCAAGCACAATTCTACTAAACAGAATTTCTATTTCTATCCAATCTCAACTATCCTATCTGGGTCTATCCTATGGAAGACTAACAATTAGTCTAACCATTGACCATAAATAAATCTTGGGTCAATAAAACCTAAATGAGATTACATGGCCAAAATCAAAAACTAGGGAACCAACAGAACTGTTACGGCAATGTGTTTGCTCATTTACTATGTTGCTATATATATACATTGCTTACGGATCACTTCATTCCACCTGTTTGTACTATTGCTTATATACATATATTGTACCTTGTTCCATTCTCCACCCAGTATCGTGGAGTCGCCGGGTGAGCGGATATGATTGCCACTTTGTCTTTATGATTAACAGTTGCTACGTGTTCCTTTTTAGGAGGAAACCCCGCAGACGGAGCAGCAGCAGGTTTTATAGCAGGACAGCAAGGCCAGGACGACATGGTCTGAGGGGACGGTACCTTCGCTACCATCAGTGACTGATGTGAGTCTTTGAGAGACTTTTTTTTGTAGCCCCTTTTGGTTCAGTTACTCGAATTCTGATAGTATAAAAGCTTGATGTAGCTTCTTTATATAAAATACTTTTGGACTATTATATACTTTGTGTGGATTTGACATCTGATTTTTATTCTGGTTGGGTTGGCATGCTTGATATTGGTAAAGGCTGGTAGAATAGGCATCTTGTAGTATAGGATAGCATGAGTGCTAGTGCTAACGCAAGTTGGCTATTTTGGGCATAAGACTCCCCTCGTGCCGTGTTTTGTGTTCCGGGAGGGGGTGGTATTACAATTGGTATCAGCTTGCTACGATCCTGAATTTGAGAAGTCATTTAACAATGGTGCCACCCCCATTCGATTAGTCAGTTTGGGGACAAACTTACTTAGCGGAAGCAGTGGTGTGCCGATATGTATTTCACACTAAGTATTTCCAACTTTGACCTTATGATTAACCAACCTGACCTTAGTTTTGTATTCTACGTGTAGATCCCAGTGTACGTTATGCTACTGGGGGGCACCCCCACCCCATCCGTACCCATACAATTTCAACAATTAGAGCAAGGGTAGACGCTAATAGCTATCCTGGATGCCTTCAGATCCCAACAAGCCCTCGTACAACAACAAGGTCTGGGCTCCAATTGGGTGAGCACTTTCCGAGCTCTCTTCGCTCCTGCTTACCTTGGGACAGGGTCGGCAGTGCGTAAGGAGGAATGGCTCGACACCATGCAAGAACTACTAACAGGAAATAGATGCTCAAGAAACTTGGCTGTTACCCTGGTAGTGACACTCCTAGAACAACAGGCCAAGAGTTGGTGGAAGTCCCTCATGGGCTCCACCTTTTAAGGGCGAGTGTATACGGAGATAAGCTGGAACGAGTTTTCGGAAGCCTTTTTGGTGCACATCATTCCCTCGTGTGCTCGAGATGAACTCGAAGAGAGATTCTTACAGCTAAAGCAAGGATCTAAGTTAGTGGCGGAGTACCATCGGGAGTTTCAGAATCTGGCTAGATTTGTTGACTTCTATGTGTTGGATGATAGAGGATATGAAAAAAGGTTCTACAAAGGCTTGCGAGACCCCTTGAGGCAAGCCCTTTTGTTTATAACGGACTCTAGCTTGGCAGAAATTATTGACATGGCGAAGAGGCTAGAAGCAGACCACTTGGGAAGTGGTAAAAGACTTTTTGAGGGTATGATGGAAGATGGCCCTAGCAATAGAAGGAGACACGACTTTGGAGCAGTAAGAGGATAGAAAAGAGGTGGTAGGTGTTTCCATCGAAATTATAGAGTGGAGCACCCGGTTCTACAACCGCCAGCATTTCCTCCATCACCACAACCTCAACAGTTTTTGCAACCCAGTGGGCATCAGGAGCGAGTGTGCTTCGAATGCAACCAATCGGGCAACATTCGACGCTACTGCCCGCAACTGTTTGGAAATGCGCCTCTTGCTCTCCCTATGGCAGCTCCTGGAGGGTAGGGGCACATGCGTGGTCGAGGACGAGGACCACGAGGAGGAAACCATTGACCTGCTCAGAATCAGGTGTTCGCGCCGGACATGACATAGGAGCGGAACCCTCAGGAGGTGATTGCAGGTATGTTACAGTTAGTTATCACATTTTCATCATTAATCTTAAGTTGTTATTGGTACTTAGGCACTGTGGTGGTCGGCGGTAAACCGACCTATACATTATTCGATACCGGTGCCTCACACTCATTTTTGTTTGCGGACATCATTAAAGACCTAGAAGGAGTGCAATCCTTCATTGGTATTGCTCGAAGAGTACGCCTTCAAGACGGCTCTGAGATGACCGCAACCGCCAAGTGCGAATTGGAGATACTTATTGGGGGAAAGATCTTTGATACCCCTGCCACAGTTTTGAGAATGCAAGAGTTCGACTTCATACTAGGCATGACATTGCTGGATTGGTACTACACATGAATTGACTGTGTGGAGAAGCGAATCTACTTGAGATATGGGGATACCAATGTAATCTTCCAAGGTATAAAATTTGCACCACGTTTAATATTATCTTCGATTCAGACCTTGAAATCTCACATGTGAGGTGATGAAGTTTACATGATATGTTTCGAACTCAAGGAGATGAAAATAGATATGAAGGACGTGCGGGTGGTGCAAGATTTTCCCGATGTATTTTGTTAGGAATTGTCAGGTTTACCCCCACATAGAGAGGTGTATTTTCAAATTAAGCTAGTACTAGGAGCCAAGGCCGTCTCCAGGGCCCCTTACCGGATGTCCCCGAAAGAACTCACAGAGTTTAGAGTAGTGTTGCAAGAGTTGGTAGAATCTGGGTTTGTTCGCCCCAGCTCATCACCTTTGGGAGCCCCTGTTCTGTTTGTTAAGAAGAAGGATGGAACCTTGCGATTATGTACAGACTATCTGGAGCTCAACCGACTGACAGTACGGAACACCTATCTGATACCTCAGATCGATGAGTTGATCGACCAATTGGTAGGAGCGCATTGGTTTTCCAAATTGGATTTGCGTTCGGGGTATTATCAGTTGAGAATACAGGAGCAGGACATTCAGAAAACGGCCTTTAGCTCAAGGTACGACTTATACGAGTTCACTGTGATGTCGTTTGGGCTCACAAATGCCCCTTCAGCAATCATAAGCTTGATGAACAAAGTGTTCGAACCTTATCTAGATGTCTTCGTCATCATTTTCATCGATGACATTTTGGTTTAATCTAAGACGGAGGAAGAGCATGCCGAACATCTGACCTTGGTACTAAAGAAGCTAAAAGAGCACGCCTTGTTTGCCACGTTCAGCAAGTGCAAATTTTGGCTCCAAGAGGTTTCCTTCTTGCGCCTTGTGACCAGTGGGGTTTGGTTAGCTTTGGGTCCTGCAAAAGTGCGTGTCATGAAGGAGTGGTCACCCTTGAAGTCAGCGGCTGATGTGCGGAGCTTTCTTGGACTTGTTGGGTACTATCGCAAGTTTGTAAAAGGCTTCTCAAAGATCCCCCTTCCTATTATTATCCTGACAAAGAAAGGTGTACCGAATGAGTGGACACCCTAGTGTGAAGCTGCGTTTCAGGAACTGAAGGACCGACTTACTTCCACGCCCTTCCTAGCCCTTCCATCTGGGAAGGAAGGATTTCTAGTTTACACTGATGCGTTGTATCAAGGAGCGGTATTAATGCAACACATGCATGTGATTGCATATGCTTCAAGATAGTTGTAGAAGCATGAGATAACCTACCCGGTACATGATCTAGAATTAGGAGCGGTGGTGTTCGCCCTGAAGATTTGGAGACACTATCTATATAGTGTCCACTGCGAAATCTTTTCAAAGCACAAGAAACTAAAGTACGTGTATACATAGAAGGAATTGAATTTGAGACAGCGGCGGTGGTTAGAGTTTTTGTGTGATTATGAATTCACTTTTAACTACCACCCCGAAAAACAAAACACCGTAGCTGATACTTTGAGCAGAAAGTTACCAGAAAATAAACTCGGAGTCTCGATTGATGAAAATGGAGTTAGCCTGGATGCTCGAAGGGATGGAGATCACCCTGGTATACAAAGACCAATCAGAAGGGTATATGGAAGTACTTAACCGCGATTAACATAGTCTGCGATATTCGAGACCGAATCCGGGCGGAGTAAGGAAAGGATGTAGCTCTACCCCCAGCAATCATGTTAATTGAAGATGGGATAACTGACGAGTACTCTCTAAGAGATGGCCTCTGATGGTTAAAACGCCGGCTCTTATTTAGGTGTGAATGTGGAGGTTTTTATTTATAAAAAGAAGAGCGTTTTATTTTGTTAGAAACCGAGTTTTAATGAGAGGGAGGCAAGTGCACCTATCGCGTGTAGTACAGGATATTCCGGTGTGGAATATCGGGGTCGTATTGTTCTCGGGGCCGGCTTAGCTAGATCTACTCTTTCCCTGAAATACCTATTATTCTACCGATAATTTTTAGTTTGATTTTTATAAAAAAGAAAATGACATAAAAATTATATAAAATGCATAATAATAATAAAGCATAAAAAGAAAGCAGGAAAAATGCAGTAAATAAGTGCGGAAGTCCGATGACCAACTTAGCGCGACGATATCAAAAGGAGAATTTGAACTAAAATAACTTTTAATAAAAAGAGATCCTAACTTTCAAATTAATTAAGGCGGAGACTCGGCCGTGGAGGTTCCATAAGAATGAGCTCACTTATCTCTAGGACTATCGCTCACCTGAACGCTAAGACTATTCGACCGATTGCTAGACCGACGAAGGATTCCTCTTAACGCCCGCATTACGCTAAGAACCCCGCTATTGGGTGGGGAACCCAATCCGGTAGAGTCACGCGCCTCCTCTCTCGAGGGTTAGCGCGGATCTCTCTTTACCCAAGGGTGATCGGTCCATACGTGCGGCCTCTCGGCGTTGCGTATGGATAACGGAAATAGAGCCCGCACATCGATATGCGGTCCTACGCGTCGTTAACCCGGGGTAAACCTTAAGAAATTAAATTAAATAGAAAACAGGACCTTTAATTATTTAAAGCTGCTTTATCTGTCCCAATGCTCTTCGATATTGAGGGCTAAGGGCGGTTAGCCACTCATCGGAATGGGGACGCTTACACTAGAAAGCAATAAAGAAAGTTGTAAAGAAAGCAGTAAAGAAAACTGAAAATTGCAAGTCCTACTCGAACGAGTAGGACTGAAGAAAGCAGTAAATGCGAATCCCGGCTCGAGCGAGTGGGCGGGGGTAAATTTATACTCATACACACACACACACTCTACTTGAAAATAAAACACACACACGCACTCTACAATAAATGAAAACACACGCACGCACTCTACAGAAAAGTAAACACACGCACGCACTCTAAGTTTTCCTACTCAAGTGAGTAGGAAGAAAATGAAAGCATTAAAATGACGAGTCCTACTCAAACGAGTAGGCGGGAAATGAAAGCAGAGCGCCATTTAACTCTTAACGAGTAGGCGGAAATAAATGCATACGCACACACTCTACAGAAATTGAAATAAAGCAATAAAATCTAACTCATACACGCACGCACACTTGCAAAAATAAGAAAAAGCAAAGTGACTGAAAAATTAAAACAACTGCATTTCTACCGCTAGAATGCGGTAGAAATGCATAAAAAGAGAAAATAAAAATTAAACGGAGCGAAAAGTTTTGCAAATAAACGCAAAATGGAAGTTGGCGAAAAATTAAAACAAGTGCATTTCTACCGCTAGAATGCGGTAGAAATGCATAAAAAGTGCAAATAAAAATAAACTGAAGCTAAACGGGTGCGGAATATGAAAATAAAATGGGCATTACAACGACTAGAAAGTGCGATAAAATCCTAACTAAACGAGTTATAAAAGCTATAAAAAGATGAAAACATAAAAAGCACGAAAAAGGGAACGAAAAATTACTTAAGTTAGGGCGCAACCAAATGAGATTCATGCTAAGCAAGAGAGAAAATAAACTATTTTTATAAAATAAAAAGCTATTACAAACTAAGGGAGTGGGGAGAAAATTCTCTTACATAGCATGGAATCAAAATGGGCAGCACCTCCCTAAGGAACTTGGACCAAAAAGTGGACAAGAATTGCATACAGCAGCTGCCTTTATATAGGCAAAAATTCGGGTTGGTCACGGCCTAGGTCACGGGCGTGACAGGGGGGCGTGACAGTACTATTCATGAGCTGAGTGGTGATTTGACTGAAGCCTTGACTTCGGCTGGAAACGTGGCGGTCACGCCCCAGGTCACGGGCGTGACAGGGGGGCGTGGCGGGGAGCTGGCTCTGGCGATTTGACGCGCGCTTTGACTTCGGGGCGGTCCACGTGGCGGACACGGGCGTGACAAGCTTGTCACGGGCGTGACAGCGGGGCGTGACCCGGACAGCTGGCATCCGATGTCGGCAGCGTTGACGGTTGGCGGAGAGTTGCGTGCCGACATCGACACGGGCGTGACGAGGCTTGGACACGGGCGTGACGGGGGCGTGTCGGGCTCGGAACATTGAAATTGTTAATTTTTACTGGCTGGTTGAGTTGAGAGCCTGACACGCCCGTGTCGGGGGGTGACACGGGAGTGACAAGGCCGAAAATTATTTTTCTGGAAAAATTCAGAAAACAAAAAATTAAGTTAGAAAAATAAAAAATTACAAAAAAGAAACAATTTATTAAAGAAAATAAACTAAAAAAGACAAAAATAAAGTAAAATGACATAATTAAAATACAAAAATATAGGTATATTTACAACTCATCAAATACCCCCATACTTAGCTTTTGCTATTCCAGAGCAAAAGTTGGAGATGAACCTATAAGGAATTAAAAAGAATCCTAAATTTAACTACCGCTTGATTTAATTGTACGAAAGATCGAAATGAATTTCCGGGGTCTCGGAATTAAATCTTAACTTATGAAAATGTTAAAATAGAGGAACCGTTTCAAAAAAAATACTTGTAAATGGAAAAAAGAGAAAGCGAAAATTATTTTGTTAGGTTAACAAAAATGGATTGGAATTATCGAAAAAACTTTAGCTAAAAAGAAATTGATAGGAAATAATTCAATTTAAAAATTATGCTCTCAAAAAGTTTTAAATTAATTCTAGAATCGTGAAAATTATATAAGTGGATTGGCAGATATGAAGACGGCTTAGAATTTTTGAGGCGAGGTAATTTTTTCTCGAACCTCCATAATAATTTTTTGAATAATTAGGAAAATGAAATCTTATTTTCCTAACTTATAATTTTTCTTTCTTTCTTCATAAAAATAATGAACCCAATGTATATGTATAGGGGTAATGAATTTTATCCTCTTACTCCGTAACATATAATCTTTTTAATTATTGGGTGCCTATGTTTGCGGGACGAAATCTTATCCCCATTGACATAAGATCTTTTAAGGGTGAGAGGAGAATCATACCAAGTAAGGCATGAAAAAAAGGTGGAAGGGATGAATTTCTAAAAGAAAACTAGAGTTTAATAAAAAAATCTCGAGACCAACCTTTTTAATTTGAACGTTCCTACGTTTCTAAAAGCATAAGTGGAAATAATGTAAAATCCATGAATGTTATTTTCTAACATAAAGATGTGCTTTATTTCAAAAAATAAGAAGTCAAAATGAGAAAAACAAGTTCCCTATAATAAGAAAAAGCCATAAAAAATTCTTTAAAATCTTAACCCCAGAAATTTAAGTCTATCGAGCTACAATTAATAAACGAATAGTAAATAAAGAATTAATTAAAATTCGCTTATAAATAAACTCGAAACAATTATTTTGGAGAGCAAAGAGGTTAAGAATTAAGGTATTCAAATTATTTATTACAAAATAAATTTTTTTTTTGATTTTTATGAGTTTTTCAAAAAAAAATTTCATATTTTGGTGTTTTTAATCATTTTTTGGAAATTTTTAAAGGTTATGCAAATTTTTTTGAGTTTTTTTTTTTTTTTTTTTTTTGAGTTATACAGATTTTTTTTGAATTTTGGATTTACAGAAATATTTACAAAAGGAGAGAAATTTTTACAAGAAAGGAAAGAAAAGGGGAAAGAGACAAGAATATTTACAAAGTAAAAAAGGGATCGCCCGCGAACAGACTCTTATTTGTGGTTGGTTCGATGAGTCGAACGTCGCGGAGCGATGATTCATTTTTTTGAAAATTTTTTTATTATTATAATTATTATTATTTAAAGGATGAAAATATTTTTTGAAATTTTTAATTTTTGCAATTTTTTTTTGGAATTTTTATTTAGTGCTTGAAATAAAAGGATAGAAAATAGGAAACCCCCCCATACTTAAGTCCAACATTGTCCCCAATGTTGCACTAAGTATGAGGAACAGGATATATATAAAAATCTAAGTAGTATGTACAAAATTTAAAATTAAAAATAGGGGTTTAGAAATCTTCCCTAAAGCGCGTTCGGGGAAGCCGTTAAGATAACCCTGCAAAAGTTAAAAGAAATAGCAAAAATATAATAGAAAAAAAACGAAAAAAGAAAAATTCGGCGAAAAGGTGCGGGTGATAGGGGGTGCAAGTGAGTGTGACTCGTAAGCTAACGTCTTAGCTAGGAGCGCGACCGATATGCGATCCCCTAGCGCTCACAATTGTGAAGCGCGCCGAAACGACAAAATAGATACTTAATTTAATTTTTTTTTTTATAAAAAATTTTTCTTAGTTTTTTTTTTTTTGAATTTTTAGATTTTTACGTTTATGTTTTTAGTTTTTGATTTTTTTTTTTTTGTTAAGTTTAAGTTTTTTTTTTTTTGAAAAATAAAATGAAAAAAGAGAAAATAAGATAAAGACAAAATAAAATAAAGAAGAAAAATATAGTTTTTGAATTTTTTAATTTTTTGATGAAAAGAAAAAAAAATCCTCATCATTTTTTTTATTTTTAAGTTTTCAAATTTTTAATTTTTATAAGTTTTTAAGTTTTTAAGTTTTTCTTAAGTTTTTGATTTTTAAGTTTTAAAATTTTTCTTATTTTTTTTTGTTTTAAAGTTTTTAAATTTTTATTTTGATTTTTTTTTGTTTAAGTATTTATTATTAATATTAATAATGCTATTATTATTATTATTAATATAAAATTTTTTGTTTAATCAAAATATATATATATTAGTAGAAATAAAGGGTAAAATTAATAGGATTCAGGAATTCAAAATAGTAAGTCGAAATTTTCCCCGGCAACGGTGCCAAAAACTTGATGGTTAAAACGCCGGCTCTTATTTAGGTGTGAATGTGGAGGTTTTTATTTATAAAAAGAAGAGCGTTTTATTTTGTTAGAAACCGAGTTTTAACGAGAGGGAGGCAAGTGCACCTATCGCGTGTAGTACAGGATATTCCGGTGTGGAATATCGGGGTCGTATTGTTCTCGGGGCCGGCTTAGCTAGATCTACTCTTTCCCTGAAATACCTATTATTCTACCGATAATTTTTAGTTTGATTTTTATAAAAAAGAAAATGACATAAAAATTATATAAAATGCATAATAATAATAAAGCATAAAAAGAAAGCAGGAAAAATGCAGTAAATAAGTGCGGAAGTCCGATGACCAACTTAGCGCGACGATATCAAAAGGAGAATTTGAACTAAAATAACTTTTAATAAAAAGAGATCCTAACTTTCAAATTAATTAAGGCGGAGACTCGGCCGTGGAGGTTCCATAAGAATGAGCTCACTTATCTCTAGGACTATCGCTCACCTAAACGCTAAGACTATTCGACCGATCGCTAGACCGACGAAGGATTCCTCTTAACGCCCGCATTACGCTAAGAACCCCGCTATTGGGTGGGGAACCCAATCCGGTAGAGTCACGCGCCTCCTCTCTCGAGGGTTAGCGCGGATCTCTCTTTACCCAAGGGTGATCGGTCCATACGTGCGGCCTCTCGGCGTTGCGTATGGATAACGGAAATAGAGCCCGCACATCGATATGCGGTCCTACGCGTCGTTAACCCGGGGTAAACCTTAAGAAATTTAATTAAATAGAAAACAGGACCTTTAATTATTTAAAGCTGCTTTATCTGTCCCAATGCTCTTCGATATTGAGGGCTAAGGGCGGTTAGCCACTCATCGGAATGGGGACGCTTACACTAGAAAGCAATAAAGAAAGCTGTAAAGAAAGCAGTAAAGAAAACTGAAAATTGCAAGTCCTACTCGAACGAGTAGGACTGAAGAAAGCAGTAAATGCGAATCCCGGCTCGAGCGGGGAGTGGGCGGGGGTAAATTTATACTCATACACACACACACTCTACTTGAAAATAAAACACACACACGCACTCTACAATAAATGAAAACACACGCACGCACTCTACAGAAAAGTAAACACACGCACGCACTCTAAGTTTTCCTACTCAAGTGAGTAGGAAGAAAATGAAAGCATTAAAATGACGAGTCCTACTCAAACGAGTAGGCGGGAAATGAAAGCAGAGCGCCATTTAACTCTTAACGAGTAGGCGGAAATAAATGCATACGCACACACTCTACAGAAATTGAAATAAAGCAATAAAATCTAACTCATACACGCACGCACACTTGCAAAAATAAGAAAAAGCAAAGTGACTGAAAAATTAAAAACAACTGCATTTCTACCGCTAGAATGCGGTAGAAATGCATAAAAAGAGAAAATAAAAATTAAACGGAGCGAAAAGTTTTGCAAATAAACGCAAAATGGAAGTTGGCGAAAAATTAAAACAAGTGCATTTCTACCGCTAGAATGCGGTAGAAATGCATAAAAAGTGGGGAAATAAAAATAAACTGAAGCTAAACGGGTGCGGAATATGAAATAAAATGGGCATTACAACGACTAGAAAGTGCGATAAAATCCTAACTGAACGAGTTATAAAAGCTATAAAAAGATGAAAACATAAAAAGCACGAAAAAGGGAACGAAAATTACTTAAGTTAGGGCGCAACCAAATGAGATTCATGCTAAGCAAGAGAGAAAATAAACTATTTTTATAAAATAAAAAGCTATTACAAACTAAGGGAGTGGGGAGAAAATTCTCTTACATAGCATGGAATCAAATGGGCAGCACCTCCCCTAAGGAACTTGGACAAAAAAGTGGACAAGAATTGCATACAGCAGCTGCCTTTATATAGGCAAAATTCGGGTTGGTCACGCCCTAGGTCACGGGCGTGACAGGGGGGCGTGACAGTACTATTCATGAGCTGAGTGGTGATTTGACTGAAGCCTTGACTTCGGCTGGAAACGTGGCGGTCACGCCCCAGGTCACGGGCGTGGCGGGGAGCTGGCTCTGGCGATTTGACGCGCGCTTGACTTCGGGGCGGTCCAGTGGCGGACACGGGCGTGACAAGCTTGTCACGGGCGTGACAGCGGGGCGTGACCCGGACAGCTGGCATCCGATGTCGGCAGCGTTAACGGTTGACGGAGAGTTGCGTGCCGACATCGACACGGGCGTGACGAGGCTTGGACACGGGCGTGACGGGGGCGTGTCGGGCTCGGAAAATTGAAATTGTTTAATTTTTACTGGCTGGTTGAGTTGAGAGCCTGACACGCCCGTGTCGGGGGGTGACACGGGCGTGACAAGGCCGAAAAATTATTTTTCTGGGAAAAATTCAGAAAAACAAAAAATTAAGTTAGAAAAATAAAAAATTACAAAAAAGAAACAATTTATTAAAGAAAATAAACTAAAAAAGACACAAAAATAAAGTAAAATGACATAATTAAAATACAAAAATATAGGTATATTTACAACTCATCACCACCCTAGTAGGAATCCACTACAGGTTTTTGTTCAGGTGCCCTACAACCATAAGATCTGCTTCAGGTAGATCTAAAAACCCTTCAGGCTTTTGATCAGGTGCCTAAGAACCAACACACAGGTTTTTGATCAGGTGCCCTACCACCAAAGGTTCACTTCTGAAGGGAGTAATAACCCTTTTACAGGAGGTTAAGGGAAAGAGACGAAGGTGTCTTCTCTGTGTTTAGAGAAGCTTGTGGATTGCTCTGAAAAATCAAAGCTCCCCCTGGCTTAGAGAATGTCCAGGAAGAAGCTTTGCTTCAGGATGTAGGAACTCCAGATTGCTTTGAAGCCTTTTCTGTTGCAGCTTTGAAGAAGACTCAAGATGTTGATGGTTTTTCTTCTACAGCAGCTTTGCAATCTGGGAGGAGAATTCTTCTTGAAGGCTTGAGCACTGAGTGTTGATTTTCCTTAAAACAGGATGAACTCAGGAAGCAGCAGAAGAACAAATTCTTGTTCTTGAGAGCTCTTGATCTCTCACAGTAGTTTTCTTTTCTCTTTTGTTTCTGTTTCTATGTTATTGTCTTCAGCCGACTGCCTTACAAGATAGAAACTTCTCTTGTGTGAAACGGTCTCGAGCCCTGCACAAAAGTCTTTCCAAAATAATTAAATAAGACAAAATATGGAAACCTGTACCTGCATTCTCTCTGTCATTCCCAAAAAGAAATTAATGATAAAATAAATATCCTTTCAATTTGACTTAACAAACTGGCACAGGAAACCAAGCTTAACGGCTATAAAACAGCTATATACAATCTGCTCTTTCCTTTAATAAAACAAACAACTTTTTTCTGTCAAAATCTTTTAAATCAATGCATAAGAAATATTGCAAATAAGCAATTGAGTATAAGCATTCTAATAAGCAATATATTTGAATAGAATATGATTTAAATAAGATTGAATATTACAGGGAATCATCTGAAATGAATATTGATAAAGACAGACAGAAAACGACGACCAAAGATCGAAGATCGTCGATCTGGACAAGCAGATCGTCGACTTGAAGACAGAACAAAGTCTAAACAGAAATCGTCGACCTAGGCTAAACGATCGTCGATCTGAGCAAGCAGATCGTCGATCTCACATCAGAGTACATATAACTTTGAGATCGTCGATCAGTATTCGAAGATCATCGAGCAACAATCGACTATCTTCGAGCACAATTCTACTAAACAGAATTTCTATTTCTATCCAATCACAACTATCCTATCTGGGTCTATCCTATGGTAGACTAACAATTAGTCTAACCATTGACCATAGATAAATCTTGGGTCAATAAAACCTAAATGAGATGACATGACCCAAATATAAAACTAGGGAACCAATAATCTCCCCCTATTTGGGTGATGTTACTCAAACACTAAAAAAACTAAGATAATCATATAAAAAATAAATAGCAATAAATAAATCATCAAACAGATTTAAATGAAATAGATAAGCAACACAAAAGTCACAAATGTTTATCAACAGAATCTGAAGGAAGAATAGAAGAAGCAGGAGAGAAGGAGATTTTCCTATTGGGATCATAAGCATCTTTCTTTGACAGCTTCAAGTCCTGCTCTCCAATGATCTTTAGCTCTCCATCTTTGGGTAGAACAACTTCAGGATGTTTCTCCATATACTTGGAAGCATCAAAAAACCTCTGAACTTACTTGAAATCTGTCCAGTTCTTTCTTTCTGTATTTTGACATGGTAGAGAGTCCTGAGATATCTTTTCCTTCAGCTTTCGCTTTCTTGATTTGGGCAGATCCAACCAATTCTAACAGTCTAGCAATTTTATAGTTAGGATCAAGCTCTTGACTTTCATAGGCATTCTCATCAGAAGGATCCAATGGATTTATAGTCTTGAATTTTACAGATTGAGTTAAGAAACTCTCAGTTTGCACTTGAACTGGCTTGACATTTATATCTGTTGGGTCTTGAATTATAAGATTGGATGGAGGAGCAAACTCAGCATACTTTTTTGTTGATTTATCAGAATATATAACTCTTTTTACATTGAGATTTGCTGGTTTGTCATGAGCAGGTGTTATCTTTGAAGGTGATCTAGAGGGGGGAGGAGGGAGGAGAGAAGGAGGGTTGTTGATATACAACTTCCTTAACATGCTCTCTTTGAAAGTTTAACCTTTTAGACTGCCTCTGATAACTAGAACTGCTTGGAGGGGCTGCCTTCCCTTTCTCTGATAGGTATAGGACTGATTTTTCCTGGCTGAAGAAGCAGAAAATCTAGGAGCAATATTTCCTGAGGCACCAGCAGAGGGAGGAGAAGGAGGAGGACCTCTCTGAATTCCCTTGGGAGGAGGAGAGCACTTCCTGCTCTTCTTCCTTTCTTTCTGTTCATTCTTAGAGTACCACATCCAAGCCTCAAAATTTTTAGCTTTAGGATCAATTCCTTTCAAAATGTAATAGGGAATATCATTATTTGGATTATGAGGAGCTGGAGCTGTGGCTTTCCTTTTCTTTTGAATAGACCTTTTCTTTTTCTTTTTACTATCAGAATCATCAGAATCTTCATCTTCATCCTCAGAATGTGAGGGTTGAGGTTTTGCATACATATCATCAATTTTCTTTAACATATCCTCCTCTTTCTCTTTAGCTTGCAGAAGAGCTTTTTCTTTTTCTTCTTCTAGAATGTCTTGGGCCAGGAGAGAGTCCAAATCTGGACCTAGGGTGTCATCCAAAAGAGTAGATGGTACAACAGACTCAGCTTCTAGAACATCAACTGGTATATCTTTAGCTGAAAGATAAACTGAATTCAATTTATCTTCTAAGAAAGAGGTAATGATCCCTTCAAGATGCCTGGAAATTATAGGAGTATAAACCTCCTCAAGATAGAATTTGAGGGCAAAGGTTGCTTCAGTTATTGCTTTAGAAATAACAAATCTATCCAAAAGCTGAAGGCACATTGGTCTCTAGTAGCACACAATGGCCTGAAGAGGATCAAAAGAACAAGGGTCGGAGATAGGATTATAAAGGTCTCCACAGGATGACTCATCATCTGAGTCAAGGAATGCATCCAGTTCCTCTTCCAAAACTACTGGAGCATGAGACTCTTGAACTATCCTCTGAACAGAATCTGGAACAACTGTATCTGGAGCTGAAACAACTGCCTCTGGAGCTAAAACTGAAAATCTTTCTAACTCCAAAGCAGGGCCTTAATCATCTTCATCAAGCATCTCCCCCTGCCTGGGTTCAGTGAGAACTAACCCAGGCCCCTAGATGAAGAAGGGACTGTGAGGGTGGAAATGGAGGTAGTAAGAGAAGAGATAGATAAAGCAAGAGGGGCAATGGCCTCAGCTATCATTGCTTTGATGGAAGGGGTTATGAGGTCTAGGACAGATGCAATGAATTCTGGTGTAATATGAAATGATGAAGGAATGCTAGAGGGGGCATCATCAGAATTGATGGTTGTTTGAGCAGGGGCTTCATCAAGTAAGGAATTGTGATGAGATGGATGATCATGAGTCAGTGATTTATGATTTGAAATAGCTGGAGAGTGAGATGGAGAAAGCATATTGAACAAAGAATCTATATTGAGATTGGGTATCTCAGCTAGATGAGCTGGAGTAGGAGAAGCAGGTTGAGATGGATGGTTTACAGGAGAAGAAGGAATGTCAATGGAGGTGGATGGAAAGGAGGAGGAAGCAGGGATTTCTTCATTAGGTGGGTAGTGGCTTCAGACGCCTTGTGCTCTCAGATGTTATAGGAGCAGACTTTGCCTTGGAGGGTTTCTGAATGACCCTTTTCCACTTAGCAAACAGGGATGAATCAATCCTTTTGCTGGCATTGATCGCTTTAGAACATAGCCAAACAGCTGGGAAGCTTTCTAAGAGAGAAAGAACCCGATCAGCCTTCCTTGTGTTACCTCTTTCTTATTGTTCTTCTTCCTGATCAAATCAAATAGCAATCCAACCCAATTGATTGCTCTCTTATTCACAATGGCTGACATCAAGGCAAACTGTTGCCGGTTGATGTTGTGATGAGCTGAGTGCTTTCCAAGAAGCACTTTTCCAACCAGATCCGCCAAAAACTTGAAACCAACAGATAAGTTTACCTTCAGGAGCTTGGATGGGATGCCTTCTACATGACCCATTTCCAACAGCATCCTTCTGTACTCAACAGAATCTTGCTCATACTCATCAGGGCCATTCTTTAACTCAAAATTTCAGTTAGAATATCTGGAGTGAGAATTACCTCCAAGCCGCTGATTGATCCTTTCATCTCTTTATCATCAGAAGACGATATTTAAAACAATTCCTTGATTTCTGCTAGGTAAGTTTTGAGCTTTGAGTACATGAGTGTCTTCAGACCTTGATCTTCACACAACTGCAGCATTTCCTGAAAAACTTGTTCACTAGCACTGAAGGAATCGAAGTCAACAAAGAAACCAGCATCGAACTTCATCATGGACAGGGTTGCTGAAGAAATCGTCATGGAGTTGATGAGATAAATCGCAAGAAGAGAGGGAGAAAACGCAGGACGAGAGCTCGAAATAGTTCTGGAAGCAGAATATGAAACGATGAGCTCCGTCGACGATCTTCATACCTAAATAGACGATCGTTTAGAAATACAAAAAGTCGTCGATCTCTGAATGAAGATCAAGAGAATCGGTCGTCGATCAAGGTCGACGATCGATTTCGAAGCAGAGTCGTCGATTGGTCGATCGACGATTTATGTCTCTAAAGGCAAAGAGTGTTGTAGACCAAGAGTCGACGATTATAGCTCAACTATTCGACGA